>LKNJ01000254.1:0-132879 GCA_002120245.1 Maccullochella peelii
CTCGAGGTTTCTGCCTGTTGAAAGGGAGTTTTTCCTTGCTACTGTGTTTGCTCATGGTGGGAATTGTTGGGTCTGTTGGGTAAATATAAAGACTCGGTCTAGACCTGCTCTATATGAAAAAGTGACCTGAGATAACTTTGTTATGACATGGTGCTATATAAATAAAACTGAATTGAATTGAACTTTATAATCCACCCCAAACGCTTTGTTACTGTGTAATTAAAGAGTAAAAAGGGTAAAACAGTGGACACTTATCAATCCGACCTGCACATCTTTACTGTGTAATTAAAGAGTAAAAAAGGGAGAACAGTCCATATTTGTTATACTTTCTGTATACCTTATTCTTCTTGTGTAATAAAAATAAACAGGTTTGGTGCCTCATTAAACATTCAAGATCAGCTGTTTGATCCACCTTCATCTATATTTAAATTATTACATTACTGTATTGTGTTATTATGACAATTCAAGCCTTCCATATATATGGTATAGGCCTAAGTTTGTTTTCTGTTCCAGGCTACCAGCTGCTGCTGTGCTTTCTAAGAGCAAATTTTCAAAAGACCCATTTCTTGACTAATTTTTCCAAATCTTACAATGAAGTAGAAGTCATAGGCATAATGAATCCATGGAGTGTGTGTGTAGCTCTACCATGAGAAAAGGGCAAAAGCCTTGTGTGTGTGTGTGTGTGTGTGTGTGTGTGTGTGAGAGAGAGAGGGGGAGAGAGAGAGAGAGAGAGAGAGATTAGATATTTTCCCTCCATTGTTGTCAACCATTCAGCTCTTACCAGTAGGCCTATGTACACCGTAGGTACCCAGTATTTAGATAAACACACACAGTATCTATAATTTATTTCTCCTTTCCTCTAAAGTTTCCAATTGTTACTCCATTGTTTCCCATTGTCTGGTTTTCTTCCGCTGTACCTACATTCAGGTACCAGTGGAACCGGTAAGTATTTTTATGTACTGATTCAAACAACGAAATTACAAAGTTACACAGTAAATTGCAGGTTGTATTACTGCCATTTTATATAGAAATAGCTTAAAGAAGTAGCATAAAAAATGAAAATAATGTTTTGAAGATAGTTATAAATAAATTATAAAATATGTATGTAAAGTAGTAAAGATTTTGTTTGTCTATTCATTACACTTAAAAAGAATTTGCAATTAATTGAAAGAAAGTGAGCACTAACAAAGTTAATAAACAAAGCAGTAACATAGTAAAGTAGTATATAGCAAAAAAGGTAATTATTATGAACTAACCAACAGAACATGTAAGTAGTGCAGGTAAATCTGTTTTATGGTTCTGAAAAATCAGAATATCTTACATTTGAGTTATTTTTGTATTATTATTTTTAGACCAGTAATTCACTTTATGATCCTGTTTGGGAAACAATAGCCTGTAGACATGGTTAAACTGGTTATATTGTAATTCTACAGTTTATTCCTACATGTATTGCTTTTACTGATCTTTGGTAGTTTGCCAAGTTCAAGCTGAGACTTGATTGTTGGGTGGTGACTCAGAGCAAGAAATTCTCCAGACATTCCCAGTGACGTTCACTCACGTGATAGTTCACATGTGAAAACAAAACCACTACCCCTTTTTTTTTTAAAGATTTTATTTTTCATGTCTGCTTTTTTGTTCCCTTTGATAAGAGTAAGTCAGTGAACACTTTAACCTTTGTCTTAAAAGTAGAAAAACGTGAAACAGCAACCTTTTAACATAGGTTAACATAAATCACAGTAATAATAGTAGTAATATATAAAACACAGGTTTATGGCTCTTACCAAAACATCTACTATTGTAGGGTTACATGATATTGCTTTTAAATATGGTTAGATTATAAAGTGAAGTTATTTTCCTGTGATAGAAAATAAGCTTAGTCACAAGTTAGGAAGAGTATTCAGGTTAAAACCTTAGACAGGTAATCCCACTTTGCTCAACTGAGTGATTTTTTCTGTTTATAAGTAGCCTGTAGTATATATACGTTGGGGTAAACAAAAAATCAGACATGCAATTGAAAGCAAAACCTTATTGTCCCCCACAAGTTCTTAAACAAGATTTTGTTATATGTTTGTCATAAAACTGCAGAAGAGGAGGAGGAATTTGGCTGGTACCTTATATTCAGTCGTCTTAGCCCTCTCAGACATGTATCTCTGTGTCAGAGAGGGCTACGTGTCGGACAGCGTGTCAGAAAGTTCCTATTTCAAAGCACAGGCAGGCTTAAACTTTGTTGACATACTTTCTTATCTAAAGCCATGGTGGCACACCTTTCTATCCTGGCATCACTTTGCAGAAGTGGATGTGTCGACATCAACTCCAAGAACTTTAACTTCCAAGCCAACATTGATGATGCATCCTGTGAGGGCCCCGCTACAAACCTCAGTTTTGGTGGTGTCTACCATGCGGCGGTGTTTAATACGAGTAGCTTAATTTCAACACACTTTGGTTTTATCACCTGAGCAGGCACTGACTGAGAAATCACATCTTTAAATCACTTGAATGATTAGACAACATAAATCACAAAATTGCTGTATGTAAAACACAGGTTTATGGCTATTACAAAAACATGTCCTAGTGTAGGTTTTATAATATTACCTTTAAGTATGGTTATATTATACTGTGAAGTTATTTTTCTGTGATAGAAAAAAAGGTTTTGAAAGTGAAACCTCATCCTCCCCCGCCAGTTCATAAACAAGATATTCCTGTTTGTCATATGACAAACTGCATAAGAGGAGGAAGTATGCTTGAACATTATATTCAGTCGTCTCAGCCCTCTCTGACACAGCCATCATGAAGTCAGCAGTGACCCTCCTGGCTCTCTCTCTCCTTCATGTCTGCTCTTCAGTCCCTGTCAGCCGCCCCACCAACTGGCTCAGACAATGTCGTGCCTCCACCAACCTCTCCATCACAGCACTGGAGGTGCTGCCAGGCGGAGGCTGGGACAACCTCCGGAACATGGATATGGGTCGAGTCATGAACCTCAGTTACTTCCAGTGCCAGACCACTGAGGACGGGCTCTACCTCATCCCAGATGAGGTGTTTGTCATCCCCCACAAGGAGACGGGTGTGGAGACAAACTCAGAGATAATCAGCTCCTGGCTGGAGCAGAAAAGCTCTACATCTAACACCATGAATGCAGACATATCCTTTCTCCCGGTGCTGAATGGCAAATTTTCTACAGAGAACCAGCGGATGAAAACCCATCAGGTCAAAGACTCTTCAACTACAGCCAGAGTGCAAGTAAGTTTTTATTTTCCATAGTTTGGATGTATGCAAAATGTTTATTTATAAAAAAAAAAAAGCACTACTCTACCATGGATTACTTATTAATTTGGTTGATAAAAATCTATTTATAGGACTATTTAACAGAGGCAGTGTGCATTTAACAACATTACTGTAAATGTGTTTGTGTGAGCCAGAAGGCCATTTCTTATCTGTAGTTCCTGGACAGATATCACCTTAGAAAGGAATAGAAAAGGAATAAGCTAGAAAAATAAGTATGGCAGATGTTAAAAAAAACAAAAACAAACTATAAACATAATGATATCTAATCTTTTTCCTCAAACAAAAACAAACTATAAACATAATGATATCTAATCTTTTTCCTCAAAGGTTCGTAACTTCATCTACACAGTTAAGTCTTATCCAGACTTCACTCTGGATGCACGCTTTGCTCAACAAGCCAAAGAGATAGCCGATGCAATTGAAAACAACCAAACAAGTAATGCAAACTATCTCTCAGAGAAGATGGTGCTGGACTATGGAACCCATGTTATTACGAGTGTCGATGCTGGGGCTGCTTTGGTACAGGAAGACTACCTCCGTTCTTCATACGTGTCGGACAGCGTGTCAGAAAGTTCCTCTGTCAAAGCACAGGCAGGCTTAAACTTTTTTGACAAACTCAAGTTTGACATAAGCAGTCAAAGTACCCAACAGAGCTCATCACTTCAAACATATCAGTCCAATATTCAGTACTCTCTTATCCAAAGCCATGGTGGCACACCTTTCTACCCTGGCATCACTTTGCAGAAGTGGCAGGAAAGTACCAGGAACAACCTGGTTGCTATTGATCGGTCAGGATTTCCCCTGCACTACTTTATCAACACCAACACCTTCCCTGATCTGCCACAGCCTACAGTTGGCAAAGTGGCTCTTACAGTAAGTCAGGCCATAGAGCGATTTTACAAGGTCAACACCCGGCCTGGATGTGTCGACATCAACTCCAAGAACTTTAACTTCCAAGCCAACATTGATGATGCATCCTGTGAGGGCCCTGCTACAAACCTCAGTTTTGGTGGTGTCTACCAGGAGTGTATTTACCTCAGCTCAGATGCAGGTCCACTATGTGATGCCTTGGCCCAGAAAAACCCTGAAACCGGTGACTTCTCCTGTCGTTCGCCTTACTCCTCCACTTTACTGAGATCAGAAGTGAGACAGCAGGGTTACACTTCATACGACTGCTATGAAGAAAGATATAGTTGTGGGTTTCTTTGGCTTTCAGATTGCTATGAAAAAATTTGTCAGGACAACTACCACGTTCGCTCTGCTCGCATAAACACCTACTGGTGCTCTGTAAATGGAAAGGCCCCAGATAACTCAGGGTATCTGTTTGGGGGAATATACAGCCCGTCTCTCCTGAACCCCCTCACCAATGCAAAAAGCTGCCCCCCAAACTTCATTCCAGTAAAGTTTCTCTCAGATGGCCAAGTGATCTGTGTGAGTAATGACTATGAAACTGGCACCAGATACTCAGTACCATTCGGAGGGCTCTTCAGTTGTCAGTCAAGCAACCCACTGGCAGGGTCCCAACGTCGCTGCCCTCCCAAGTTCAGTCAGCACCTCGCTACAGTGAGCGACGGCTGTGAAATTCTTTATTGTGTCCAGTCCGGACTGTTCACAGGTGGGCAGCTGCTTCCGATCCATCTGCCTCCTTTCACTAACCCTCCACTTATCAGCATGCAAGCCACAAACACGGTCATGGTGATGACTGAAGGAGATAAGAGCTGGGTCAGAGTGGGGCAGACCAAGGCGTGGAAACTGGCCAAACCAGAGGAAATCAAGATAATTCTACGGAAGCTTAACCCAGAATTGAGTCAGATGTCTAGTGGAGAAAAGGCAGAGATAGCATTTGGGGTGATGGGTATGGTGGTGCTGGTGGTAGTGGCAGTAATCCTGGTGAAGAGAAGGAGGAGGCTCTCTGGGTTTAGGACAGTTAGAGGCTATGAGGAAATACGTGGAGAGGATGAACGCAATGAAGTAGAGCGAGAGACACAGCAAGATGAGGCTTAAGAAAAACATACAGCTTAGAGGCATGGCACTCATATGGGTTAATATGGTGTGACAAGTTTTGTTTTTAACTTCCTTGTTGATTGTCATCTCAGATATCACTGTCATGCATCTTTTTTTTTTACATCTAAGAAATGTGTGACTCAAAAACAATCAGCCTTTGAAATCCCCAAATAGCACAAAGCAGAAGTGATTTCCAAAGGCCACAGAGAACCAATACTGCCCTCATGAGGACAAGATGCACAATGCCACGTGGTATATCAACATTTTTTTCCGTTCAAGGACTTTGTTTGAAAGTACCATTCACAAAACATGTTTTTTATAAATATCTTTACAGGTAATCATTAACATTTTGTGAAGTCTTTTTGTCATATCAATATATGATATATTTGTACTTTACTTTTTGTATCATGCTACTAAACTTGTCTGCACTGTACGTATTTACTGATTAAAGTAATGTAAAACACTTTAATGTATCTATGTCTTCATGTGTATTTAATTTATGCTTAGTACGTCTGTGTTTATGTAAAACTTTAGAAATGCCCTAATCCTCTAAAAATACCTTGGTCAGTGGTCAGTTCAAGTAATCGGCCTTATAGCAGGTCTGAGTGAGTGAGAATTTTTTATCTTGCAAGCTGAAAAAATTGAGTTAAATCTTTGAGCTAAATCCAAACGCATTTAGTTTCAACTTTTTATGACAGAAGTTACATTTAAACTATAGTGTTGAGGATAGTATAAAAGGCAAAAGTCACAGTTGAAGTGAACTCACACTAGGTAAGCATGCATAAGTTTGTAAACGTGGCACCAAAGCACATACTGGTTCTCTAAATAAAACGGCAAATATAGGTTGAAAAACAAATCTTCCTCTGTCTCATGCTGAACGAAACCTCTTGCACAGAGTACAGAGAGACACTTCCACTTCTCTTTCCCTGACCACACTGAGAAAACCGCACATTCCACCCACATCCATAAATAGACTGGCAAAGCTGACCTCATGGAGTCGGTAAGGTTATCAGTACACAGACAGGCTGGCTCAGACATTATATAGACAAAAACATACAGTCGCTCCAGCAGACATGCACACATGTACTGTACACTCACATGCACGTACATACATATACACATAACCATTTCCCGCAAAGAGTGCTCATACCAACGTGCATCTTTTCTCTCGTGACTATACAAGAATCTCTCTCCCCCACACATGCACGTGCATACACACAGCTGTGAGGGAGCCATAGAGCTGGGTCATGAACATGAAAACAAACCAACTCATGCTGAGGACATTGTTAAGGCCTAGAGGGAGAGAGAGAGGAAGTGGGATAGAGAGACAGATACATAGCCCTTATGCAGGGGAACTCCCTCCTAGGTCTTTTTCATAAGTCGGTGGACAGACAAAAGAGTGCACCCAGCAGGCTTTCAGCACAGCCAAAGCTCTCTCAACCATGGTTTCATTTATAGCAGGATCAAGAGTTTAGTCAGTTTGCAGTTCATCATTGACAGTGAGCTGTGCCATCGACAGAGTTAGCATAGAGAGGGAGGCCCAACAAATGTATTTTTCGTGGCGGTTAAAATTCACAGAGAAATTTTAGTGGGCAAAGAAAGCTACATCCTGACAACTCTTAAAAGAGGACAAGGACACAATCTGAAGGATGATAAATAGAATACAGTCCAAGGTAAGAGTGCATGTCCTCTTATGGTGTCTGTTGTGCACATTTTTAGAGTTGACACAACATCTGTGGCAGGATTAGTCCAGTTTATAAAGCAGAGAGGATTAGAAGCTCATCTGCATCTACTGTGTAATAGACATGATTCATCTTCCATTATTAGATGGTTCGATACCAGCAACAACCCTGTAGTCTGCTCACTGGTAAAGCTGTAGAAATTTGTTTTAACTATAAGGCAAATACAATGGGCTTCATATCACACAGACATTTCATGTTGAAGGAGTATTTCATAGCAAAGAAGTGGCAATTAAAATATAGACTTTACCGACTACTTTCTCCCCTCCACGTGTTGTTACATTTAGGTAACCATGCAAGCTGGAAGATACCAACGAAGCAACTTTGTTTTGTTTATATTGGCTTTACTGGTCACGTTGGAGGTCTGCAGGATCCAGGGCTGTCGGATTGGCTCGGGGACAGAATGTGAGAAAGCCCCTTTTATCCCGGGCCACAACCTGGCAGGGGAGGGTTTTGATGTGGTGCGGATGCGTCGAACAGGGGCATATGTCATCAATGTCAAAGGTCATCTGGCTGACAACCACATCTGTACACTCTGTCCAAACCGCTTCCAAAACAGACAGGTGAAAACTGTAAAACTCAGCTTTCTCTTCTCACTGTCTTCAATCAGTCAGGTTCAAAAATCAAGTTCCCTTCATTTAGTTCCATCCAAACCACTTTTTCTATTTTTTGCTCCTCCTGCCATTTGTTTTTCCTCCCTCTATACTATTCTACACTTCCTTTAACTTTTTTCTTCCTCCACCTGCATCCCACCTGCCTTGCCTTCTCTCTCCTCCTCAGATTCAGAGGCTCCCAGCAGCTGTGCTCGACTGGCGTCCCTTCAGCCGTTGCAGTAAGCAGCTTTCTAGTGCCCTCCACCACTCCGTGGACTCCCTGCTGCGCAGCTCCAACTCCCTGGTTAACAACAACTGGGGCCTGGGTTTGAGTTTGGAAAATATTGGCAAGGCAGTGTTGGGAGGAAGCCGCTCAGACCTGGCAACGTTTGCTCGCTCACAGCACAGTGTGGACAAGGCCACTTTTGCCATCCATGAAATCAGTTGCACCTACTACAGGTAAAGAGGAGAGGGGTAAAAATGGTGCTTTGTAATTATATGTAATTTGCTGATTGATGTAGTTTCACTGGGATTATTAAATTAATCAGACTGACATTCAGCACAAAAAATATGTTCTTATGATGAGGCAATGAAGTATTGTTACATCTACATAGATATTAAGAGAATGTGAGGACTTCTGGTTTTGTTACATCTGGCTTTTACACGTGGATATTTATGGATATTATTGTTGCTATATTAGTCGGCTTAAGAAAACCTTAGAAATCCAATATTCATTAAAAACAGAAATAAAATTCAAAGATGGCTCAAAAGATGCCAGTTGTTAAATTAATATTAGAGTAATTGCTATCTACAGAAACTCGCTCATAGTTTTTTCCTGACATCCCATGCATGTAAAGAAGGCAAATGTATTGTTAGCATATAGGTATATAAATAGCACACAAAATAATTTTCTTTTTGCAAAGTTACAACAGCTTAAGGTGAGACCTTACGGTGAACCTGACTGTTCATTGTTTGTCACATAAGATTCAAGATTATATTCTCATTGTGTTTTGGTTGATCTCCACATGCCTATTTTTTGGTTTTTTTCAGCTATAGGCTGGCTGATCATCCCCAGCTGAGTGCAGAGTTCACAAAGCATCTGAAGAGACTCCCACAGAGCTTAAATACAAGCAAGGACAGAGCCCTATACAGACGACTGATAGACACCTATGGAACGCACTACATACACCAGGTCAGGTGGTTGATACAGTGTACTTTTCCTGCCTTTTATACTGTACTTATGTTGCAGAATGTCTTTTTGGAATAGTTGTTTTAACAAGTGCAAAAGAATCCTGAAGATGATGTAGGAAGGGATGATGAACCTTGTTACTCATAAGCAAAAAGTAAGTTTTCAGCCATTTAATTATTTGTTCGTGTCATCTAGGTCCAGCTTGGGGGTAAGGTGAGGCGAATCACTGCCTTCAGGACCTGCCTGGCCACACTGAAGGGCTTCTCCGAATCAGACATCAAAAACTGCCTGAATGCTGAACTCCGAATGGCTCTTGGTTTCCTCCCTGCCAATGTATCCTTCTCCAACAAGTGTGACAACCTCCTGAAGGGTAACATGAGCATGGGCTTCTACCAAGGCTTCATGACCCATAAGATTGAGGTTATCGGAGGGGAGAAGTACTTCCCTGACATCCTCTACCAGCAGGACCCATCTGAAGCGTACCATAGCTGGATGAACAGCCTCCACGACAACCCCGATGTGGTTTCTTACGCCATCTTTCCTCTGCATCATTTGGTGGAGGACTCAGAGATCAGTGCTAATCTGAAAAGCACTGTCACAGAGTATATTAAAGAGAACCAGCTGAAAGAGGACCAGCTTGGTCTCAAGAACTGCTCCCCGACTTCCAACCTGGACCATAACTGCTGTCCTCTACAGACTGGCAGAGGAACTCTCAGACTGGAGATCCACAGAGCTGCAGGTTTGAGGGCTGACACCTTCACGAAAACGGACGCCTACGTGAAGATCTTCTACAATGGCATGTATGAGGAGACTGAGACGGTGATGGACAACAATGACCCGGTTTGGAATGCGACTTATGATTTTGGATCAGTGGAACTTGGTCAGGAGTTGAGGTTTGAAGTCTGGGATAGAGATGTGTTTTACAATGACGTAGCGGGTAGATGTGTTGTCTTTCCTGAGCGTGGAACTCGCTCGCTAAGCTGTCAGCTGAGCAAAGGAGTTTTCTATTTCACCTACACCATCAAATGTGATGCTCACTTGACAGGCTTCAGGTGTGGACGATACTCCCCCAATGCCGAGTAGATTATTACATTACGATGTGTTAACATATATTTTAGCATTTTCTTGATACATAATGTTAAACTAAAGTATCAGATATCATGTCATTTCCCTTGCATTTTAACTGAAGACGTTTGTCAACATTTTGGATGCCAAACAAACTCATCCCCCTTTTCCATCCTTAGAAGGAAAAAAAAAAAAAAAAAAAAGTTGTCTTCCATGTAAATGTCTTGTAATGTCTCAGTATTCACTAACCAAAGTCAAAGCCCTTGTGCATCCATTGTAAATAAAGTGATTTTGATTTGGGACATTTACTGTTTTATATCACCTTGAGTTGTCTTAAGTCTGATCCAATGTTGCATCTGCTGCTAGTGGTTTGGCAGCAGATGCAAATAATTCATACATGATCAAACAAAATTAAGAGATAATTTTCTTATTGGCAGCTCCTCCTGCTGAATCGCTGTAGGCATGACCACACTAACATTTATTCCAATTTTTTATTATTCA
This sequence comes from Maccullochella peelii, assembly GCA_002120245.1. NCBI lineage: Eukaryota > Metazoa > Chordata > Actinopteri > Centrarchiformes > Percichthyidae > Maccullochella > Maccullochella peelii. The sequence continues at coordinate 10,374 of LKNJ01000254.1, forward strand.
GTTCAAACAGGAACCTTAAAAACATACAAATGACTTCGTAAAACCTTTTACAGTAACACTTGTACACTTTACAACACATTAACCACTTATATAACTCATGAATGCAGCAGCTGCTTCCTTAAAATCAACATCTTCTCTTTGTCAAGAATGTTTGATCAGGAATGGTAGCAGAGGAAATCAATGTGAATACCAACCTTTTCAGTATACTTGTCCTACCTCCTAAATGTTGCTGTGGACAGCAGCAAAAAAACTATTTTTTTTAAGAATTACAACAGGCAAGATGCAACATGGGGTCTTTGGATATGTAAGCACAATTTCCATACTAGTATTTGGAATTTTATCCATCAAAGACTGCCAGTAAGCATCATTTTCCTTACCAGCATACAGTCCCTTTAATTGAATGCGAATAATATAAGACTGCATGGGTTATTGTGAACTTAAATGATATGATACTTTTGTTCAGTACAACACATTCAATGGTATACTCAAATACATGCTTAACTTCTAAACACCACTTTCTTTCAAGTTTCTACAGCTTGAGACGTTTGCGTAATATGTGGAGTGTGTAACATTTAAAAAGGGCAATATTTTTGTTTTGCTTTAATATACTGGTCTCGTAATCAAAGTAGGCGCAAAAACTGTGTGCATTTAAAAATAGTTCTTTAGGCACAGCTACCTTGCTACACAGCAAATCGTATCTCAACATCAGAACTTTTTTCCCCATGGTAGCAAATGGTTCTCAGTAGTTTACCAGTATAGACACAAAAGTGTGTGTTCAGTCAGAACACTCAAGTCTGCCAGGAATCACAGGAATACCATCAAAAATGTATTTGTACAGTCTCAAGTTTCTTGTGTTTGCGGATCACAGTCCCAGTGAGGCTTTCAGCAAAGATGCCATATCTTCAGGTATGGTCCCTTCACCACCTAAAGAACACATGATGCTTTATTTCTTTTTTTACAAAGCAAGTCAACTGGTTCAAACACTGCGTGCCCGCAAATATGGCAACTTGCTGCGACATTCGATTGGGCACTGCGCTTAAGCTTTAGATTTATTGCCTATAGTCCTACACCAGCGCTTGGCGGCACCTGGAAGTTGCTTTATATCTTCTCTGATCCTTATACTTCATACATATCTGTACTTTATTTACCTAATATTGTGAATAGTTTCTCCACATTGTAATTTTGTTGTTTCTGTATACAGAGATCCACTGCATGTCGGTCTGTCCTGGAGGAAGGATCCCGCCTTTCTTGCTCTTCCTGAACTGAATTTGTAACTCCTCGTGATTTTATTTAACCCAGGAATTTTACAGATCTGTTCAAACTTTATTTACACAGGAAAATTCCTGGGTCGTTAATCACATATTACAAGTTGACCTTCTGGATCACCTATTTTGAATATTACATTTTTGACTTTTAGATAAACCATTTAAGAGACTTTCACCAACAAATACTTTATGCACGGTAGACCCTCATAAAGAGAGCTGGAAGTAGCAGAGCAGTGCTGAAATCTGACTGACCTCTTTTCTTACTGATGCACTCCTTATCATTGATTTTTTTAAGTCTTGCAAAAGTCTGTTATTTGAGGAGTAACTTTAAGTAGGTGAATATTCGCTGTGCTATAACAAACAAAAACAAACAAGATTGACTGGAAAAAATGCATTGCTGTACCTTGGTTCTTAATGGCTAGCACTAGCTTTTTTGTTGTTGTTTTGATTTAAAGATTGTGTGCATGCAGTCAAGAAAGAGTATGTATGTGTACACATGTCCTTACCCTGTTCAGCAGCGGTCATGTCCTGCTCCAGCTTTAGCTTCTTCTGGCCCAGCTGCAGTATGCAGTCCTCTATGCTGTCCTTACTGATCAGCTTAATCACCTGTACAGTCCTGACACACACAGCGAGGTACATTAGTCACTACAGTAAATCAATTAAGCACAGTTCTGAAGGGGAACATTTTTACACATGGAGGTCCTGTAATTGCAATTAATAACTACTGTATTATTCTGAGATTTGAATCCCATTAGAATCTGCATGCATATAGCAGAAATGGTTTCTGTCCAATTGCTGACATAATAAAAGGGAATTCCAATTATAAGACTTCATCAGGTAAAACTCATCCCATAAGAACAGTATTATTTACGGATTCAATCTTACTTGGTCTGGCCTACACGGTGACATCTGTCTTCAGCCTGTTTGTCATTGTAGGGATTGCAGTCGATGTCATGTAGGACGACAACATTAGCTGAGGTGAGGTTGATGCCCAGGCCGCCAGCACGTGTTGACAACAGGAACACAAATATGTCAGGATCCGTGTTGAACTCATCAATCAACACAATCCTGCAGGGCAAAGAAATCATTTTAGCCATTACACGTGACACAGTTTGTATGTTGACAAAGTTGAATACCAAACATTTTTCTCAAATTGACGCCATCATTTTTCACCCCGAAGTAACAGCTAGAATAACAGATTTGCTAGAATTATTGAATCAGCTGAGGGTTAACCAATATATCATTTCAGCATCAAAATCACAATGTACACATATGCAATAGTCACACTGTAAAGGATGTGGTGGAAAAAAGAAAATTATGCTATTTTCTGTGGGGATGACTAAAAAGATTTGAATTAATAAGATTAAATGATTCTGCCTTGTTGGCGACAACTGATCTGACTTCAATGTACTATACAACTCTGACCTGTCGGCTATGGGTGTGGATCCATCCAGTCTGACGTAACGATGCTTAAGATGTTTCAGCAGCACTTCCACAATGTCCAGCATCATGGTGAACTGACTGAATAATACCACTCGGTCTCCCTGTAGGATTAAAGGAAAGTTATGCTACATGATCTTTTTATCTGTGCAGTTTGCACTCCTCCTGCACGTACCACAGACATGGTGCTGCACATTTGGATTTACCTGGTTTTTAAGAGAGGCCAGAAGCTCTGTGAGGTGGTGGAATTTCCCAGAGTCAAGCAGGAGTTTGTTTTCAAGCTGGTAGGAGCTGATGGAGGAGTACTGCTGGCACAGGCGGTGCAGCTCAAAGTCTGACATCACTTCCATGTCCTCCTGGATCAGAGCAGCATCTGCATCAAAGTGAGTTGGCTCCTGTGGACAGAGAGAAAAAAGAATGGAGGAAACATTCAACATGAGGGTACCCCAAAAAATGTGCAGTACAGTTCACCTCTATCCAAACACTTTAAGATGGCAAATGCTTGGTGTCATCAGCCAGCTGAGCTTCGCAGCACAACTCGGAGAAGTTTCTTGACAAAAGACTTTGGATGCCAACAACACAGCAGAAAAGACAAACAAGGGCTAGTCAGGGAGTAGGACTGACCTTGAGCATGAGTTTGCTCATGGCTTTGAGCTTTTCTGTGGTGTAGTACTGTCTATGAAGCAGAGGGTGGTTGGCCATCTTCCTCAGCTGCATCATCACATTACACAACTCGCGCTCTGCAGAGAGAAGACACGAGGGAAATTATTAACCGCACATTCATTTCTGTTATTTGAACAAAATATTACAGTGAACATTCAAGGCTTACTCTCGCCATTGATGGAAGTCTTGAGTTTTTTTAAGAGGGTCTGGTAAAGAACCTGCTGTTTCTCACTCATTGAGCAGAACTCTACCTTCTCTACCTTGGTTGGCAGCTGCTTGAGGACCTGGAAAAAGGAAAGACCATTAGTTATTCACAAAACTTACACAGGGTTTGAACTACGATTACTCTCATTATGACCATTATTTAGGAAATTGTAATGCCCTAGAAAATCTGTTTGTGTGATGCTGCATACTGCTTCAGCAGAATACTGAAACAAGTAAATGCTGAAGAAATTAAGTTGGTCATGTGTTTAAATGAAGACTCCCTGATTCCTACATACATGTACATAGTTGGATGCAGGGGAACCAATTAAACCCCCCCAAATGAAAAATGTGCTTGGGTTGTTGGAGCAAAAACTGAGAATGTTAAAAATTTCAAACTGGGAGACTGAGGTCATTTTTATGCCCTTTTCCTTATAGAAAATAAAACCTTACACATACATAATATTTACACAATACAAATGCGTAACTGCCAACTCACCTCGCTCTTGACTCTTCGGAGGATAAAAGGTTTCATGATGAGTTTGGCCTGAGAAATACGATCCCTCTCAAAGCGGCTCTTCTCCTCATGGGATTTCTGACACATAACATACAACGTTAAACACTTTGGTCTGTTGTGCCAGATTTTTAAGGGCAGCTTGTCTTTTTTTTACACCTGTGAAACAAATAATTCCAAGGGACTAAAGGACAGAGGAGGGCCAGGAGTGTGTTTAAGGATTTCAAATCCAAGCTTATCATACCAGAATATCTGACTGATTATAATTCAACACCAAATCAGTTAAGAACATAAAAAAGGAAGAGGACAGGCTTGTATTTCCAAGTGGTGTGCATGCAGTTACATTTGGTGCCATCCAGCTTCAAATGGCATAGTTACCATCTGTCCAAACAAACTAAGCTTACGGTGTAACACACACTCACCATAGAAAACATTTTGGAGAGCTGTGTAGTGGAGCTGGAGAACATAGAGGGCATAATGAAGTTCAGGAGAGACATCAGCTCTAAGAGGTTGTTCTGTAAAGGAGTTCCTGTCAGCAGCAAGCGATGCTCCGCCTACAGAGAGAGAGAGAGAGAGAGAGAGAGAGAGAGAGAGAGAGAGAGAGAGAGATGTTAAACTGTTATGTGCAATACTTCTGGATGTAAAGGATAGAAAGGGAAAGGATGAAAATATATGAAGATACCACAGAAATGGGGAGATGGTGGTGGTAGAAAATACATTACAAATTGTCAATGAACTAACGTTAATAGCCATTAGGTGGCGGTAGCGCAGAGAGTTCATGTTCTTCAGCATGTGACCTTCATCAAACACAGCATACTTCAGACGCAGCTTACGGAAAAGGCTGCGGTCATTATCGTTTCCTATGGCCAAGTTATACCTGTAAACCAATCAAACACAATCAAAACAAGATCAAACAAAAATACTCATTCACTTTGTGTTTAGGTGTGATGGAGGATGTGTGCGCGCATTTGCTCACGTGGTCACAATGACGTTGAAGTCAACATCTTCATTGAGGATGTCGTGTCTGAGGTAGCAGCGGTCCTCCACAGATCCTGTAAAGAACATATTGATACACACTCTAATCAACTGCAGGGTTCACATAAGGAAGACAACATAAGAGATTTCAGTGTGAAAAAATGAATGAGGAGACTTACCATAATAGACTAGAACTTTGAGGCTTGGACACCACAACTTCAGCTCTCTGACCCAGTTATCTACATGACAGAGACAATGAAATCAGCATAAATCACAAATAAACGATTGATTTTTTTAAGTGCCAAAAGAAAAAAAAAAAGAAGAAAAAAATCAATAAAGCAAAACATTGCTGTTATGGACCTGTAATACACTGATACTGCACTTTTTTGTGTGCGTGTAGTTTTCCTTTTTATTTCTTCCTTTATTGCTACTTGTATATACTTATCTTTATCACCTATTTTATTCTAATTAAAATATTTGATTATCCGTTTATACATTTTCTGTGTATGTAGCGTGGAGGGGGCTACCACTGGATTTCATTGTGCAACCCTGCATTGTATAATGACAATAAAGCTGAACCTTGATCCTACATCCATTAATTGACTTTTTTTCCTCCTCACAAAGTGATTTTTCCAAATAAGAAATGCTATGTGTAAACATGACCTTAGACAACAGACACTACATGCTGTTATGCTAAACATTATTATCTAAGCAAGGTAGCAACGTGTGTGATTTGTGGAGATCATTACCCAGTGTAGAGGATGGCACAGTGATGAGGTGAGGACCATCTATTCCATTCTGGTATAGCTGGGACAGAAACGCTATAGCTTGGATAGTTTTTCCCAAACCCTGAGAGAAGAAGTAGTGAAGTAGAGAGTGAAAGAGGAAGAGAGATGAGAGAAACAGAGAGTCAGATATCAAACACAAACATAAAGACATAAAGAAAGAGCCAGGTGGACAAACAAAAACAGATATTTGAACATCTGAGTTTCAGATCACGTACTACCTGTATAAACAGCAAAAATCCTGACAGCACTGCAGCTACACAAATCAAAGCTCTCACTTCTCTCACCATCTCGGGGCTAAAACAACAAATTTAACTCTCTGCTGCTTTTACTTGGTTTCTTTGTTCACTGTACTTCATGATTGTTTATTCACCTGCAGGGTGGCTACATACCCACACAAAACACTCTTTGATACTGACGCTCACCGAGTGGTGACCTAAACAGGCTGTAAGGGCCTGCTGTCCTGCTTGGCTTATTAAATGTTTACATTTAGGGTTTTTTCATTTGTTTTTGATGTTGGGCTCCTGATCAACACCTCACAAATGTTGGTAGTGCACTCTGTCACTTCCTGCAGCTCCTGGGCTGGATGCCTTACCATTTCATCAGCGAGGATACCACTCAGTTTGTGCTCATGCAGAAGCAGCAGCCACTTTAGACCAATCAGCTGATAGGGTTTCAGCTGGAACCTGAAAGACAACCAATAACAGACTGAGAACAAGAACCGTATCCCTCTTTTTTATAAAAACAGTCCTAATGCATTTATGGAAACAAAAATGAAAAATCGTTCTAACAGAACAGCTGAAATCATTTTTAATCACGTGACCATCACGTCAACTGAACGCGCCCTGGTTACAATAGTATTTAACAGATGAATGGACTAGCCACTGTTTGGATCGGGGAAGCCCGCAAACACACAGAGAGGTGTGAAGACAACGGGCAATCATACAGGAAAGCTGTTTGGTAAGAGTAAGGCAGAACTACCAAATGTGCATGTTGGCAATCTACCACACTGTTGAGATGATTAATAGGGATTACCTATTCTGCATACCAACAGAGTGGAATGGAGAATGAGTGAATGTGCAGCGTGTACATGCGACTGTGTGTGCGCTACCCGCAGTCAGTGACAGGACCACTCCTCAGCATGCTTTTTAAGAATTAGCACCTTGAATGAACGGTTTATCCCATGAAACACAAAGTAACAGAGTTGATAAAAAGAAATAAAGTGTTTGCAAGAAGAAATAAAATTACAGCTCTTCCTGCAAAAGCTTGAGGCTGCCATGAAGGATAGCTTATCAACCTGTACCCAGAGAGGATAACATTTGGATTGACATCTCCTCTCAAGCTTGACATCTTTGTGCTCTAGGCTCAGTTACAAGGCTTATGTGTTTCAGGAACTTTTTGTTTGATTTGTGCATTGTAAAGATGTCAGAAAAGGTTCCATGACCCAGATAAGTTACAAAATACTAAAAAGTTTGTTAACATCATATTTCACCATTATGTCATCACATTGCTGCCTCTTCAAATAACGTGTAACCAGGTTTTGCAACTGAGCAAACGGTTTGGCATTCAAAATGGCGTCCTCCAACTGTGAGCACATCTCTTTCCAATCCATTTGATCACCTGATACACTTGATCATTGATTACTGGTTCAGTCTACCAGCAAAACTTGTGGCTTTTTACATACGTTTCCTGGAAAGGTGGGCTCTCTCATTTTATATATATTTTCAATGCATCTGCGTACATATGACTATACAAGTTTTTGAGTATGGTAGCAAGCTGACACCTAACACCAGTACTGGTGAACCACCAAATCCCAAAATGCTGCTGAGTAAGTATTTACTATTTGGAATAGGCAATTATGTGAAAATGTAACAACTGGCCACGTATATGATTGCACCAATATTATTTATTTATTTTTTCACATTTGTTTAACCATTTTATGGGCTATTCATTAATTACAGTATGTGTGTATGTGCATTTCACTCACTGACTGTTGAGGATGCTGGGCTGTTTCACGGCCCCTGTGCCCTTCTCCATCACCTCAGTGACCTGTTTGACCATTTTTGAGGAAATGGTCTCGCATTTGGACATGAGCCCCTGGACAACCTTCCGCTCTTTGAGGACGACTCTGCAGCCCAGCAGCAAGTCCTCTGACAGTCCATTGTCCTTATGGAAGACATCAAACTGAAGAGGACAGAACATAATGTTAACATTCACACAATACATCTCTTAAGTATCTAGACAGTACCCACTGACCACTACTGCACAGTCTATTACTATGTACTCTGATAAATCATTAGATGACCCAACGGTGGATAGGGACAAGGACAAAATGTGCATTGAAAAGCAGACTGTCCAACCCTGCCAGGTTTCATATATCTATGATCAGAGCAAATACATCTGAAGTGTGACTCTAAATGCTTTAAAGCCCATCTTGGGGAACACCTTATAAAACCAAACACACATAATAAAAGGTTCCAACAATCATCAATCCATAATTATTATGCACCATTACCATTAATATTTACTCTCTGTTGAGAGATAGATGTTTGGAAAATTAAAAAAAACTGTTGAAAATCTGATAAAAGAGAACATGAGGCAAGATATGTCAGGTGGTGAAGAGTGCTGCTATTCAATAGGCCGTAAATGTCTTGTTTGTACGCAGAAGACCTTGGTGTAGCGCGCTCAATAAGTAAATACGGTGTGAATGAAACTTAGCAGGTCACAGTCATTTTCCAGGTGTTTGATTTCAGACTCGACTGACGGTAGCTCTGTTTTTACAACTTTTCCCATTGATTAATTGTGCAAACTGTTTTAGTTGACACAAAGGAATCACCTGCATGATGTCTATTTGAGGTTTCTTGTCTCATTTGTTTAAAAACACACACACACACACACACATTCTCTCACCAGGCTTTGCCAGCTAACAAAGGGTCTCAGTTCCACAATCTTCTGGGCCTTTTTAACCGAACACCCAGCGATCAGCGACAGCTCATCTATCGATGCATCCTGGAAGAACTTGAGTATCTCTTTCTTCAGATCTGTCATGCCACTCTCAGAGTCCAGCTCTTCGTCAGAGTCCTCAAACTCGCTGCTAACCGTGTCCTCTTCGTCATTTTCTCCCTCAGAACTGACATGTTCATCTGAGGCACGCGCCTTGCTCTTCCTCTCTGCTGCCTGCTTCTTAGCTATACTGGTCCCACTGGCAAACCTGGACAGCATCTGAGCAGTAGAGGAAGAGGACGAGGGCTTCAGGGAGGAAGAGGTAGTTGTTTTCTTGACGGAGAAGGATGAGGATACTGAATCAGAACTTTTTTTAAGCCATGAAGACAGAGTGGAAGTGCTATTCCTGTTTTTGGAAACTTCGCTGTCTTCTGAGTCTGAATCGTCTTCACTGTCCTTTGTGGTGTCTGTATCATCTATACTGTCCTCCTCTGTTTCACTAATATTTCTGCAGTCCTTACTATCTCTCCCGTTTTTACTGTCTCCGTGATCTTTGTGGCACTTCAACTTTCTGTGGTCCTTGCTTGACTTGTCTTTGCTCTTCGATTTACTGGACTTCTTTTCTTCTGCCTCAGGTGAGCTGGTATTATCTGACAACAGAAAAAAATAATTTAAAAAAACCACTTGAGCTAAATTTGTATCAGAATCACTTAAGAACATGACAGTTAATATATACATGACGTCAGTGGAAAGATGGCAGCTGTTGTGTTCGCACCTGGGTCTGAGAACATTTGTAGGACCTGCAGAGCATCCTCAACATTCCAGTCGTGTTCCTGCAGCACCATCCGCAGCTCCTACAACAAGACAGACATAAGCAAGGGTCAGAGCTAAAACACAAGATACACTGTTTCTACAAAGAGCCTACAGTTTTTTTTTCTTTTCTCATTGTGTTCTGGCATGGCTGTGAAGTCATTTTCTGGGGTCAGGTATCATTTCAAGTAGCTGTAATACAGATGATAGACAAGTACTGACTTTCTTTGTCATCATTAGACAAATACACGACTTGGGCCATAATTTTTTTGCTTCACAATTTTCTTCTGAAAAGATAAGACAGATATTCTGCAAATGCTGTCATATAAATAGGCCATGCTGACTGAAATTCATGGTTCATTGTTTTATCCTCAATGCCTAGATTTAATAGTTGATAATGAGGTTTGGATGTTTTGGAATGCAGCAGATCACATCGCCTAAACACTCCCCACATATTCGCTGAATAATTTAGTCGCTCACAGCTAAGACTATGATGGCAGCGTCTACACATTGGAAACTGAGGGGGGGGGAGGGGAATTAACTTTTCACTTTCCTCCTCTCTGCACCAGAATACTGGTTTTGTTTAACAGACTACTTTTGGGACATTAGACATATAGAGTTTTCATTAAATTTGCTTACACCATTAAATGGAAACACAGCTTAAGCAGTGCATGCATAAGTTGTCATAAAATTAGATAAGAGCTGAATGTGCTTCTGAGTTTTTTAAGATGCCCGGCAACTGGTACTGTGCTACCTTGCACTTGCCAGGCTTTCCTTCCTCTGGACTTGAGTTACATCACATTATACTGTATCATACGGTGACATCACAAACTCGTAGGCTCAGTCACACACACAGTGTCCTATGTTATGTAGAGTATATACAGTTTGAGAGGGTATAGGCGTCTGTGTGTCTTCACCTCCTTGTCCTGGTCAGGAAACTTTTTCTGCAGTCTTCGGACCATGGCTTCCTGCTTCTCCCAGCTTGGCTCTTTGTCTTCATTATCGTCTTCACCAGAAACCTTTTGGTTTAAATACAAGAAATGTTAATACAAAGCTGAGAGGGACCCCTTACCACTTAAATTTGATTAAAAAAAAACTTACTGAAATTTGCATTTGGCAGTGAAAGGATACAGATTGTTTACATCATTACCCTCAACACATGATCAATATGATAATCCTTACATGAAACTTGCAGTTGGTCTGTTAAAGGCCTCGTTAAATAATTTGGGTTTCTCTTATCAATATATGCAAACGTTTATCTGTGTTTTTGGTCCGACTGTGTAAAAAAGAAAATACAGTTTTCAAACTGCTTTTTGGGCATAATGAGCAACAAACCAACATTACTGTTTTTATGCAGTGTATGATGAGTGTGAAATTTACAGCAAGTTAAAATGTTGGAAAGAGGACTTAAAATGGCTTTAGTTTTACTTTCAATTTAAATGACAGGACCTTATTTTAGACCGTGAAGGTAGTATATTTAGTAATCTTACAACTGATGGCTTTCTCTTCTTGCTGGGTTGAATATCACCATTGTCCTGAGAACTGCTGGATCCATCCAGTTTTCTCTTCCTGCCTTTGTCTGGGGCTGGGAAAACAAAACAGCCAGTGTTCTCAAAAGCAGCCAACTGACTGAAAAAAGTAGCCAGCTAGGCAGGTATAATATGTTTATGTAAAGGACTGTGTTTTACTGCAACATTTTGAGTGACAATAAATCCACTTTTTAATCCCAAAAGTTAAAAAATAAACTTTAAGCTCTCCTCCCGCTGGTAAACGGCTCTTGATCAGAGTAGAATCTGGTGTGACTCTGGGTGTTTATTCCTCCAGAAGAACCGGCTCTTCCCTCCAGACCTCCCCGGAGCTCAGCAGCTGTCTGTTGGCGAGCAGCAGCTCTGTCCCTCCACTCTGCCCAGTGCATCCCACACAACCCTCTGCAAAGCCCCGCGGTATGTGTAGATTTTTCGCTATTTCGCTACATTTACTATTACTAATTATAGGCGGTATTGGTGAGTTTTATTTTGTTTCTGTCAAGTTTGAATAAAGTGTGTTTTATGATCTGTGAGGTAAAATGAGCGTTTTTGTCAATAGAGTCTTGTGCCTTTGAGGTGAGCGATATAACGGCTGTTACTGGTTAGAGGGAGGTGTGGCCAACATGCCGATTTGTTTTGGTCTGAGATGCTGGTGCTTGTGAGACATCTAGAGGCAGTGAATATCGCACGTAGAACCTTTAAGTTATTGCATAAAGTTTTGAATTTGCTTCATGAACATATAACACATAAAAAAATAAATGAACAACTCTTCCTCCTTACTTAATTGACTTTAGGGGGTTTTTTGTGGGAAACTAAGCCTTCTTTATGCTAGAATGCCCCACAGAAAAGTGTTTAACTCTTATTCATGTGGAATTCAGCATGGACTATCATTATGTGCTCATGAAAAAGTAACTATTTACCTTCTTTATCACCAAACTTTAAAAGGCATGCAGCTATAGCCCCATCCAATGTGCTTGTGCTCCCAATGACCTAAAACAGAACAAAACAAGGTGCTTTGATTAGGGAACATCAGGAGATTAAAAGGGATTATGTCTAATAAACAGTGTCTAAATCATAGCTGGCTGATATATAAATTTAATATTTTATCATGGCAAGACATTTAAGCTAAAGTTGGTCTACAGTAAAGTCAGTAAACTCAATTAAGATATGTTTGACAGCAAGTAAATCTGCAATACAGATCCTACAAATTGGCTTGGGATATCCCTGGAGTCTGTGCTGAACAGCTGCAAAGCCTCTGCTATCTTGACTCACCTCCAACAGCTCCTTCCTTGTCAACTGAGGAAACATCTCCAGTAGTGTGTTAATTTTCTCCTCCAATTTGCTGTCCTCGTCATCTGTATGATCCGATTCCACATGTTTGGATGACTTTCCTATGGGATTCCTATAGAAGAAAGACAACAAGACTGTAAAACAGTATGAATCAGCATGAATGTGAAAACACTGTCATTATAGTTTACACTTACTTGGATGTCCTGGTTAATGATATTTTAGTCTTTGTTTCAGAGAGGAGCTCATCTTCCTCCAGGTCAATAGTAAAAACTTCCTCAAAAACCACTCCTCTGGCATGGGCCTTTGATGGGGCTTTCATCTGAGCTGGAAAGCAAAATGGTAAAAACAAGTTAGCAGATGAATTCACAACAGTAATGGATGCTTTTTTTGTTTATAAAGGTATGTTGCCTTGCTCATTTGCAGCTACTTTGGTTTTACGACACACACACACACACAATGCTCTGCTGCTTGCCTCTCATGTGAAAGTATGGCTTTGTCATGATATACATATACTGTAGACTTTAGACTAGGCTTGCCATCTATTTTAATGCGCCCGTTCATGTTGCAAGTGGGGTGAACAGCAAGAAGAGCGACACCTGAGAATAATGGCCGTGTCTAGTCACTATCAAACTCCAAAGTAATGACAGAAGCGTCATTAAACAACATCATTTTATTGGGCATCCGCCTCCTCCAAAGACCCCTGAAGCTAGAAATTAAAGATGGTGGATAATGGACCCAGGCCAGAAACTCTGGTAGGCTTAGGGATCATGTATCAATTGCTAGATTGTGCCATGTCCTCATATATTCCCCTTTTTTACTTGGACTTGGTGATATATTGACATGTGAGGNNATATATATATATAAGATGAGAGTAATCATTTTCTGGTCTTAAGGGATGCAGAGTAGAGTGACATTGATTCAATGCTCCAACAGCCATTTCTAAAATACCTTCACATTGCTGGCACTGACACGCTGCCTTCAATATATTGTAATATTTGACTTTGTCAATATTGCCCAGCTACAACGCAGGCACACAATCATACTATAATAATAAAGATGTGAAAAGTCAATTTACATCTTAAGATATATCAGTTTGGGTTCCCTGGGCGTCTAATGTTATCCCACTATTACTGTGGGAAATTGTCATTCGGACCTGCAGCAAAAGACAGCATGTTAATAATAACCACGTTACTTAACTGCTGCTAACGATAGCGTGCCTGACACATCTGGCAACATCGTAAGCTAGCTTTAACATCTTCTAGTTACCTGGCTTGTTCTCCTTTTCAGACTCTGGGCTTTTGGACCCGCTATCCTCGACTTTGTTTGTTGTCGTCGCTGCCTTCTTGTCAAAACGGAAACGGTCGAGATTGAACAGACTCATTTTAACAGTTTGTTTCGTGTCTGACAGCGGCAGCCCTTTGTCTCTTTCTAGTCAGCCGTCTTTCCTCTGTCCTATCGCATGAAGCACAATGTTCCCGTTAGCCGATGTGACAACCTAGTAAGCTAACTAGCGTCGAGTGTTAGCATAGCAGACAAGGCAGCAGTCCTAAAAAGGCGGCGATTTTAAGCTGTGTCACTGCTCCGTTTTTAACCGTAATAATGTAAAATGGGTCGATCAATGAAACTCTGATATAGCATCAAAGACAGTTGTTTAATACGGAGTCCAATCACGCTTGATGTGTCACGACTACAGCCACTTTCCCGCGAACTCCAGCGGCCCTGGAGGATGCTGTGCAGTCTCTGTTTATTCGTCAGAGGAAGGCGGAATCTGACGGGTGGGTCAAGATAATGCACTGTAGTCTACTTCCGTTTCTGCTCCCATTCTGTTTTACAGGCTGAATCGTTAACAGCGATACATTCATTGCTTGTATTTCCCCCCCAGGACTCCTGTGATTTACTTAGGGTAGTCTAATATACAACGTGTTGTGGTTTCATGGTGTAACAGTGTGGTAAACTGTGTATTCCACTAGTGGGAATTAGAATAAAGGTGAACTATCTTGACAGTCTGTCCAACATCGCTTATGAAACCTGTGATGTGGTGACGTAAGGAAATACATTAAGCCAAAGATAGCTAGGATTGGGTCACCCCTGATGTAACCACACTGCTTGTAGTCAAGTCAAGTCCATTTGTTTATATAGCCGAATATCACAATTCACAATTTGCCTCAAGGGGCTTAGAATCTGTACGACATACAACACCCTATGTACTTAGACCCTCCCCTGCTTGTACGTATGGATCATTCACTGCATGCCTACATTCCTGAAAGTAAGGTGCCCTCCTTGCAGGGTGTAGGGCCTGCTGCTGGATTTGTAGTGTTTAAATGACAGGAGACTTTAGCCACGCCTACTGTTTCTATAGGTCTTCAGTAGAGTGCAAACACATCAAATTATACAGAGATTCTAATGTATTGTTTCATTTACATGTACTGTATTTGAGTGAAATGGGCCCAGAATTCATATCCAGTGTTCAGGCTGCACAGAGATCCAGAAACCTCGAAAATTCATTACAGTGGGCCTTTTCAACTGCCTTCACCCGGCGAGGAAATCGATGTTGGTTAAACAAGGTGGAATTTGCAAAACTCTACAAAATGGCTTCCTTAAATGATACAATGTAGAGCTGCAACTCAGCAACATGAGCATTGATTTTCTAGGAAGTGTTCATGCACTTCCTTTTTCAAGAGGAGGGGTGGCTGGTTTTATCAGGGAACAAAGGTCAGTTGTATCCCAAGTTTGTCTTGAGAAGCTGAAGAAAATAAAGCTTGTATAATAAAAATAAATCAAACAATAATGTCATTATATTTTAACATTGATTTCTTAAAATGTTCAAATGTATTTTATTTCAGTCTCTGCTGTCACTAATCTCTTTCTCACAGCTCATGTTTTGACTTGTCAAACCTGAGAAATTAAAGGTGTAACTAATAACATTAACAATGGCTCTATTCTATTTAGGTGTGCCAGTAAACAGCAATAGCACACCTGAATGGAATGCAGCCATTATCAATGTAATTAATTTCACCTGTGTTTGACAATTCAGTTCCTCGTTATTTTTGCCAAATCCACCTGTTTCTGTGTGTTGTGCACTAGATGCCACACTCAGATGAGAAACTGACCATTATTTTTTTGAGTCACAGACTGTCATACATTTAATGATCAAAAGGGGGCAGTAGATACAGGCAGTAGACATAGGCTGTCCTGTGACAGGAGGTCCTATACCTTTCCGCTGATAACATGCTCTTACAGAAGAACTCTTGTGTACGGGTCTCTGTGCCACATTGCAAGGTTCATCCTTCTTAATTTAAGGAAAGAGTTGTGCATGTTCACTAACACATATCAGTCTTTCAAAATTGATAAAGATTGTAACATGTGCAAATGAATGGCATTCTGTTACATAGGATTGTATCAGAGTTACAATGTTAATTTTAATGGTAACAGACTCTCAATAATGTGTTACTTCCCTCAGAAACCACCACAGCCATTGTATCTTCTTTATTCATTTGGTCTTGATGGTCAAAGTCAATGGCAGATACCCCCCTTCCCTGCCACACACACACACACATTCACACACATTCACCCACAGCTTGACTGCCTCAAACTATTAACTCCTCAGTATTAGTGACATTTCACAAGTAAAATTTTCAAGAAAACAATTCTTTTCGTTTGTGGTTTGGTGACAGATTTTTAAACCTTTTTTTAAGTCTGATCTGGAACCAAATTGGAAAAAAGTTTATTGACCTGTACTTGTACACAAACTTCAGTCTTTTGATATCCACTTATCTGGAATAATTGGAAAAGTCAAGTTTATTTACACAGTGATTGATTTAAAACACAAAATATAATATACATTTATATATAACGTACAGTATACATATATCACACTATTTGCATGAGCCCCCTATGTTGTCCTAACCCACTTTTCACAGATGTGTGAACACTTCACCACTAATGTACTTACACCTGTAGATTTTGCTCAGATACAGTGAATATATTATGATGATTAGGTGGGGTACTCTCATCAGAACACCACAGCGCCATCCTGCCGCCTTACTGTCGCCCCCACCATCGTCATGGAGACCATGTAAGTTAATGCATGTGTGTATGTGTGTGTGTGTTTGTGCTCTACCCAGGGCACAATAGGCAGACTGACACAGAGTCTGATAGGGATCATGACCCCTCACAGCAGGAAGCTCAAACTGTGGCTCCTTGCCTTCTCCTGTCCTCCTGGTCAAGGTTTTGTGTGTATATGCATGTGTGTGTGTCTTACATGCATTAGGATAGACGTTGGTTTTTTCTCCTTTGTTTGTTTTGTTTTGTCAGGGTTGTTGCATATGTGTCTATCTACTATGTAGGAGTCTGTGCGTGTATGGAAATGCACACACCCACACACACAGACAAGCAGGCGCATATGCAACAACACAGAAATATAAATCACCAGGCCGTCCTAATGCTGAGGCAAGTCATTACCATGCACGCACGCACACACAAACGCACACGCATACACACAGTGATAGCATCAACAAAAGTAGATGAGTACTCTGGATGTTTTAATGGATGTTTTGGTTAGAGGCAATAGCTGAGATAAAAGCCTGGAATCATTCACACTGCAAAAGGGAAGCAGGTGATATGATGTTCTGCTGCTTTTAAAAACAAATTTTCAATTTAATATCAGTAGTCACACGAAATGCATGCACACACGGCACTATGCACACACACACTTGCACAAACAAACACGGCTGGAGTTGCATACACACATACAGTCGTGCAGACTGTATGTGTGATTACTTCTCATACTGTACATGTATGCATGCAATATGTAAAAAGCTTGCATCTGCATATCCTATGTGTGCCTAACTTTTTTATATTAAACGCCTGTGTCAAGCGCATGTGTAAATGCATGCATTGCATGTGTGTCTGCGTATGGGTGTGTTTTTAAGGTTGACCGAACCATGGTGTCCCAGCGGACTCGTCACAAAGTCTGTCACCACCCAGTCACCATGGCGCCCAACTTGGCCGAGACCCGACGGCGGCAGGGAGCACCTTGTCACCCTGGTAACACGTCTGGGATGTAACCACCCCCTCACCCCCAAGAAATACACAGAAAGACATACACACACCACCCCATATCAAGGCTCTTTCTAAGGGCCGAAGACATTTCATGTTCAAAATAATCGACTCTGACCGATGGTTTAGAGGTGAGAGAGAGACAGAGAACAGAGACACCAAACATTTATTTGCTCTATTGCTATTGGCTTTAACCAGTTAATGACTAATTTTAAACCAGTTTGGTAGCTCCAGTGACTTTCATTTATGCCAGGTGTACCCTATTCCACACCACAGGCCTGGGGGGCATGTAATTGATTTGTGCACAGTATCATTGCTTCAGATTAATTTGTAATGGTTTGTATATTAGCTACAATTCTGTTGAGCCCTTTTTCCCTTTGTTCCATTTTTCCACTGCTGTCATATGAAAAAATATGAAATAGACTGGCAAAGTTTACCTAAAACTTTTCTCTGTGGCCCGTGTACATTTCCCTTTTTCTCGTATTGATTTAACAATCCCAGGAAATGATCATTAGCATACACAAAACACTGTAATCCAAAAGTTCTTTTTTGCTATTAATTCAATATAACACCATGGAGCGATAACACAGACGAGATATCATAGAGATAACATGGAACCTAAGCTATCACTGGCCAAGTTTGAGCATTGAAAGTTACAAATACATAACAGTGTGCATTGCTGGACAGCATAGAGGAATACCAAATTGAGAAGCCCATATTGTCACAGTGCTATGCTGCTGGAGATCGTCTGGCCTGTTGAAGAGTCACTGCGTGTCTAGCAGCTCCAGTGGTGCTTGTCTGTTACTGAATCTGCACAGAGACCAAAAAGAATTTGGCTGAGATGAATAAAGTAGCACATTTCTATCCTAATGCCAGAGCCGGTTGATCTACAGGAGTGTAGTGTGCCACCCACTGTTCCAGTAGACTTAAGTAAGGAGTGTTACTATGTCACAGCTAAAACAATCCTATACCTGGAGCTTTTACATTTAGCTATTTACGTTTGTT
Source organism: Maccullochella peelii (assembly GCA_002120245.1). Taxonomy (NCBI): domain Eukaryota; kingdom Metazoa; phylum Chordata; class Actinopteri; order Centrarchiformes; family Percichthyidae; genus Maccullochella; species Maccullochella peelii. The sequence continues at coordinate 28,849 of LKNJ01000254.1, forward strand.
GCTTAAGATAATAGGTTAGTAGTTTATGCATAGCTAATGTATGACTCATGATGACTTAATGCATAAACCGGTACATTAACATGATGATCACTGATTTACTTTTGGTGCACAAAGCTGGCCGAAGGGACTTAAAGGGAAACTCCAGTATTTTTAAACCTGGGCCTTTTTTTAAATATTGGGGTCTAAATGACTAATACTTACCAAAAGTTTTGGAATTGGTCCAGTAGCCTCCGGCTGCATCCACGAACAGGCTGCAAGGGCTGCAACGTAATCCTTTTGGGTAATTGCGCCTGTGAAAAGTACTTCCACTAAAAGTGCTTGTTTTTGCCACTGACAGGCTCTGTAGGCTCCCTACAGAGACAGAAACGCTTCTCTCCAGCTCTAACTCACGTTTCTACCATCATCTTCCTGCAACAACTCAACCTCTCGCGAGATTTCAGAGCAAGACTTCTGTTTCAAAGCAAAACAGATTTTACTCTTTAACAAAACGGTCTGCCTCTGTAGGGATCCTTTCCATAATGTTGTTAGACACGCCAAATAACAATCTGAGCCTATCAGTGGCAAAAACAAGCACTTTTAGTGGACATGCTTTTCATGGGCACAATTGCCCCAAAGGATTACGTTGCAGCCATTGCAGCCTGTTCGTAGATGCCGGTGCAGGCGATCTACAGGAGTATTAGTCATTATTTAGACCCCAAAATTTGTTAAAAAAAAATAGGGCCCAGGTTTACAAAATACTGGAGTTTCCCTTTAAGTCTGTTCAACAGTGAGTTTGTGGCATTCAGCAATGTACTGTACGTAGACTTGATAGAAACAGCTAAATTTCCTTTGGATAGCTCCATAATTAGCACGCTTCCATGTTGATATCATTAAAACACTCTCAAATCCTCTTCGATATCAGCTGTCAGATAACTTACTCATTTGACTTCTTTTATTCTGCTTTTGTTTAGTCATCACTCATGTAACCACTCTCTCTCTCTGCAGGCAAAGAGAAACAGCAGCAGGAGAGAATTCCCATGTTGCTGGAGGTGATGCTGCGGAGCAGCCGAGACAACCCACCAATCACAGAGAGACAATGACTGATCCTCCTGGCTGGCTTACAGAACATCAGTCAAACTGAGCTTTGTTAGCCCTAAATTCCTCCTGTTGTTTGCACCCCTTAATCAGACAATGTTAATTTCGTCTATATCATAAATATGACACCTTAAATTTCTTTCATGCATTTGTATTTCGATGCTGTAAACTCCTCATTTGTTTATCATGATAGCATCTTAAGCATCCTGGATTATTATTATTTACAATCATGGCTGAAAAAACAAAAAGTTTGCATTTACCTCATAGTGTGGTATAACTAAAAGGTTTCCCTTTGTTTTTTACTCTTTTCTATGGCACCAGAAATCACTGACTGCAGTCAGCTTTGTTGGGTCTGTCACATTATCACAGTGTTTTAATTAAACAGAAGGAGACATGCAGAAAGACAGGGGGACAATGACTGATCCCCAGGCTGCCTTACAGAATGTTGTTCAGACAGAGCTTTGTTGGCGCTGCATGCCTTTGCATTGTCCTCCTGTCTGCGATTGTTTGAATCAAATGATGCCAATTATGTCTCTGTCATTTAGACATATAATATTGTGAGCTATATGATTCATTATTCTACTTTGTCAGGGACTTAAGTGGTTTGGAAAAAAATATAGTTAACAGTGCCAAGCAGTGGGTGTCCTATCTGGACTGCTCGATGTAACAAAATTACACCCATATTCACTTTGCAGTTTCTTTAGCATTTCTCACTGTTGTCTTTCCACTTTAGATTGGCCTTCATATGTAGACATGCATGCCTTCTCTGACAAACAAGAAGTCAATGGATACTTTAAATTTTACCGGTGCACTGTAACAAAATTGAATTTGTGTTTATAGTGTTTCAAACTCAAATTTGTAGCCCAGGAAAAATGGCAAACATACTGCAAGATTTGGCTTTCATCACTGCAGCTTGTGCAGGCTGACCAGCCAAACTCTTTTGACATTTCACAACTTTGTTTATGGCCTTATACTACACCATTGCCTGCAGTTGTTCACTAATGGTAAATGATTACTATTTGTCTGAAATAGTCTTTTAGTCTTTTCTCCATACCTTTGGTGTTTGGAGTGTTTTTGACTGACTTCTTATTCTCCTATCACTACTTCAAAAGCTCCTCCATTTGGGATTCCATTGAATAAAGATATCTGGAGTCACAGTGAGTATACTGACATTTGCTTGCATCATCATATTTGACAGCAGTTTGAGAGACTTTGCAATCAGGGTAGATGAACATTTTTTCGGAGGTCACTTCCAGTCTAATAATTGCATATGCAGATACTCAAAAACGTGCATCTACGAGGTGTAGCAACATTTTGAACTCATTTAACTAATTTAAGTTACCGTATCTGAAGAGAAGAAGAGGAGGGAAAAGAGGCTGGACAGGAAGAGAATGAAAAACTTGTTAAGCTTTTCTTTTAGCTGGCAGACTAGCTGAGACAACTGTGACTGTGTGTGTTTCTGTGTGTGTGTGTGTCCTGGTCTCTCTATTCTGTAAAGTGACAGGAAGGTTGAGACAACTGAGATGGGAATGTCAGCACAGGATCAGCAACCCTGCTGGTGGACACCAGTTGGGGGCCTGTCTCCTCTGGGACGCCACTGCATCTAAATGTGTGTATTTGATAAGGCGTGTGAATGTGTGTGTGTGTGTGTGCATGCGTTTTGACTCGCGTGTACATCATAAATATGTGTGTGTCTCCGTGAATGTTAGGGGGCACTGTCTGGGCCTTTTTTGGGGGGAAGGGAGGTTAGCGTGGTGACAGCCTCAGCTGTGTTGAATTGTGGGAGAAAAAGAGCTGACGCGACGGGAGCTGATGTCTGACATGACCCCTCTCAGCGGGCACACCACGGGGAGCTGGGAGCTGCCGCTGACTTAGTGCGTTTGTGTGTCTGTGTGTGTGTGGGGAGTGGGAAAGTGAAGGAGAGAGATGGAGTTAGAAAGTGAGCAACAACAACAACAACAACAACAAAAAAGAACTTTTCTGCTAGTGTCCCAGTACATTTTCACCACACACTGATTTCTCTGACATTCACAGCAGAGTCACTCTCTCTGTGAAACATCACCTTGATGGACATGACACTGGATTTCTCCTGCTGTGTAACCCAATCTTCTCCGGTCCTTTCCTTCCTCCGCCTTCCATTTTCTCTCCCTCCATATCATATACCTCTTCTTGACCTTCTCGCTCTTTGTTGGTGTCCCTGTGCTCCCTCCTTCCCTCTCTTCCCCAGTCTCCCCTGAAAGTGCATTCAGGTTGGTAAAGTGATCTACAGGGTGCTATGCTGCTACTTGTTGTGCTTGCCATTCTTCCCCATTCTCTTTTACACCTTCTTGCTCTTCACAGTTCCTTGTCTCATCTCTATTTGCATCATCTCTCTGTTCTTTCATTCCTCATTCTCATCCACATCCCCAGTCCAACAAGCACACACAGAAACAAAACACACACACACCTACATCCCTTTCTATTCACTGTCTCTCCTCTCTGGGTCCACTGCTTTGCCATCAGTCTCTGATAAGTGCCCACAAAGCCCCCACTGTCTAGTGTGACCCTCTATTCTTCCCCCATCCCCTCTCCCTCTCTCTCCTTCTCTCTCCGTCCTGGAGCAGCCAACCATGAGGTAAAGGGGGGGTTATCTTGTGCACGCACCCCAACTTGTTTTACCTTCACTCCCCTTTCCTTTTCTCTCTTTCTGCCCATCATACTTTTTGTTTCCACTTGATTTATGCTCCTGTAAAAACATCCAACTGTCTGTTGTTCTAAACTTCTTTCCTACCTCTTCTTCGTCTAACTTCCCTCCGCTCGCGGTGAGACCTTGCCCCGGTGCTCTCACAATGGATGCTGATGCTTTTAATGTGGGACCATGGGACAAATCTGAAAGGTTAGCCAGCCCTTTGCACTGTATCCCCATGCACTCTCCTCCCTCCACTGATCCTTCTCTTTCTTCCCACTGCCACCTACACCTGCCCTTCTTCTCCACCCAACTCCTTGATCCTTTAATTCTTGTGCACTTCAGATAGATACTAATTTTGTTGTCAGTTTTATATGTTTCAGGATCATGCACCAGAGACATGTAGCCAACATGAGCCTGCAAGAGAGATATTCACGTATCATTGCTCATGGCAGACATCTGTTAACAACGTGAAACATACCAAGACTTAGGTTATGCTCAGATCAACAAAAGAACTGCATCAAAAAATGCGTCCCCCTCCTTCATTTCAACACAGATGCAGAGTTCTCTTACAAAATAAAAACAATCCCAAAAAAAAAATGCATGGTCGTCCAAAAAAAAAAGTTGAACGCAATGTGACGTCATCTGGCAGTGCATTGCAGTACATTCCTGGTAAATTACTTTACATGAACATGTAAATACGATAACAGCAAAGCTGTACTGTTGAAATGACTGTTACTCAGATATCTTTGTGTAGTCGTAAAATCCTGTTTCATAGCTGTGCAGGGTTTTGGCGTCTGATAAGCCTTCACACTCATACCTTTACTCAAACTGGAATTACTGGACCTTATCTCATTTTCTCACTTTTACATTTTTATATTCTTTATAGGCAATAGTGAATATTAAACAAGTTTATACGTTAACACCTTAATTAAATTCAACCAGGTGTTTACACTAATCAAGTTATTTATGTGCACGTGAAGTTATTCTCTCCTGCGCTCCATTCCCAAGTCTTTCCTTTTTTCTTCCCCCTCCCTTTCAGCCCCCGTCCTCTCCTGTCAATCAGCAAGCTAGTCAGTCAGTCAGTCTGTCTGCCAACCATCACTCTGAAAGTCTGAGTGGTACTAATGGGTCTTGTTAGCCACTTAACTGCCTCCCCTGTTCTCTCTCTCTTTCTGTCTCTCCCTCTCTAAGTATGAATAGAATAACCCTAATGGTGCTTGTTTGCCACTCCACTGCTCTCCCTTATCCTCCTATGGCTTTATCATTGCTGATCAGTGTAGCTGTAGATAAGTCTCCGTGTGAGTGTGCAGTATCCTCTTCCTTGAGCTTTTATCAGTCCTGATCAGTGTGCCTGGAGTTCTCTGTTAGAGACCTCGCCTGAGAAAGGTCATGTTTTCATTCGCCCCAAACGGCTCGCTGACCGATAAGACAATTTGTCAGGTGGAAATCAGAGAGGCCTTTTCTTGGTCATCTGGGGGAGACAGATGGAGGAAGGAGATCGAGAGGTGAAGACGAGGAAGAAGTAACATGAAGTGGAAACAGGTATAGCATGTAGAGAGAAAGGTAGATGTTTTTAATCAAGGAAATATTGATGTCGACAGCTGAGGCCATGTTTTTTAACTGAAAACTGTTCAGTTGACTGTTCGCTAAAACCCTCCCTCAAACAGCAACTGTCCAATGATATATTAGCAACTGTATTTAGGCAAGGCAGGTTTGTCAAGCTTTGGATTGCTCCACATGTTTTAGTGGTGTACATTGGGCTGCAGTGACAGCGATATTCTGTATACAGTATAAAGACTTTGAATGAGTTTGGTTGTCTTTTTTTATCTTTTCAAACAAAAACACAAGACAATAGTGTAAGGAATGGATTTAAAAGTGGGTTTGTTTGCTTTAATGTAAGCAACTGCATTTAGCGTTCCTAGCTAACTAGCTTACTCACAGTATCTTACTACAGTGGTACCTACCAGGGCAAGTGCTAGCATATTATTAGCCTATATACTATTTTTATTTTGTGGGGCTACAAGTTTCGATAGAAAAAGTCCCTCTTAGGACTGACACATCCACTGTGGGAGCTGGTGTAACACCGGCCCCAGAGGCTACTAGCAAAGCAAAGTCAAAGTTGAGGGTAACGTTAGCGGCTCTGTACTGCTCTGTTGGATTTGGCAATGTTTACCTGAGATGCCTGTCAAACTCAGTTCGTCCTCATCCTGAAGCCTTTTCTGTTACAAAGGTGAAACCCAAATTCTGCAAGACATGAGCAATATTTCACTCTGTTCAGGATCTCTTTTGGCCCCTTGTCCCCTCTGCAGAATGATGCTTGCTGCTAGAGGAAAGCTATTAGAAACTATGATGTCTGTCATTGTCATCTTCCTGGACTTAGTGTCTATCCTTGATTAGACAAAACTAAAAAAACAACACAAATTACTACATTGTTCCCTATGCCTTCTGACATCTTTGAAGAGAACTGAAACGAAACCAATGTGCAAAAAAGTGTTACTTTTCGAGTAGTTACCTCTGGACATTCCCATCAGTATTCAATCCCTCTCCCACAAGCTTCCCACTCCAGCCCTCACTAATCTAATCACCTCCTCTGCAGACTCACGCAAAGCCTCCAATAGTCCAGCCACGGCCCCTTAATCGACACGTTATTGCCCACAATCACATTTACAGCAGAGAGGCAAATCTGCACAGATGCGATTGTGTTGGCTGCTAATCCAATAACGCCCCGCTCACTTTTATTTTACTCGGCATCTTTCATCTTCAAAAACAAGGTGACAGTGTTTTACTTTTCATTCTTGGGTTACTCTCCATCAATTTAGCTCACAGTGTGTGGGGGGGTTTATGGAGCGAGACACATGTAGGTCCTGGTTATTGTTCAAGCTTTTATTTCTCTCCTATGGGGGAATGAAGAGCATGGTTTTTGGTTTAGATGTGATTAAAATAGGAGCTTTCTGTTATTGTTTATTCACAGAGGCGATGTCTATTAGATCACACTGGTAAGATTTGTTCAAGCCTGGCGGTTTGGTGCTGATTATATGGCTTCGATAATTGATGTCGGTCAGTGGGGTCAGTGTACACTAAATATTTTTCAGAAGGCACAGACCCTGCTACTCTATTGTGGTGGGAAAGATAACCTCAGTTTGTACTCTGGGGAAGGGAACAGGGCAATAAACACAATGATGAATATTAAAACTATTTTGAAGGAAGCTATAGAAAATAAAAATCTAAAAATAAGAAAATCTCTGTAGACTAACCAGGCACAGAGCGCCACTGGACAGTGAGAACATCTGGGTCTTTTCAATATGAGATCTTCTGTACTTCTGTCTCCATGATGTGTTTACACATAACGGCTGGAGAACAATAGGGGACAAAAGAACATTGAGGACCAGTTTAGGACAAAAAAAGAGAACCCAAATGTTCACTTGCCAACCTAGCAGGTCATCAAGTTAAGCATGTCTACTATACTGTTATGTAAAGTAATAAAATGTACATTATTAGAAGATTTTCTTCCTTAAACCTGATTATAGTATAATGTGTGCTGGGCCACGGGAATAATTTATCTTGGCTGGTACAAATTTCATTCTGCCACAATGATGCATCACATGCACATCTTTTGTTTAATTAACTGTAAATTTGCATCTCTGTACAAGTGTTTTTGCAAAGTTAAGAAGCCTGTTATCCAGAAAAACATTCTTGAAATTGATATTCATTGATATTGTCTCGAATGTCTTGTCTCTCACCAATGCCTTCAATCTCATTTGCTAAATTCATGGAAGCAGCTTATGGCAATTAATCCTGTAAGTCAGACTGACAAGAGACAAACACACAGGCTGAGTTAACCAGCCACTGAAACATGGCAGTGTGTTATTTACTGCCCCCTGCCTCCAATAGTCTGACAGAAAGGACCTTAGCCAGGGGAGTCCATTGTGCTGCCTGCAGGATTACTTGATCTCCCAGGGGCCCTGCCCCACTCCATCTCCACTCGTCACACTGCCCCCCCCCCNNNNCACCACCACACACACACACACACACACACACACACACACACACACACACACACAGATGCATAAATGTATGCACATATTAGTTCTTTATACATATAAATGTACATTAAAATGCATACTTTCTTGCTAGAAATACATAGCAGACATACAGTAACTCTACTTGTATGGGCACAAATGTACTTGTCACCAAATATGCCAAATATGGTATGTTCATTATACGTATAGGAAATCTTTCTCTTGTTATCAGTGTTAAATATCTCTACAGTGCAGAGCTACAAATAACATGTACAAACATCTGTTGAAAAAGGAAAAAGGGAAAAAATCTAATATTCTCCGCTTTCATAGTTAGGTAACGCTAGATTTCTGTCTTAATCAGCAGAGTGTTTGCACACATGATCACAAAAGACACACACATACACCTCGTCCTGGTCAGTAAAGTGGTTAGTCAGGTGGCCAATGGACCATCCTTGGAAGGACATGGGTGGACCTCTCCACTCTCTGGGGGAAGAATGTGTGTGTGTGTGTGTGTGTGTGTGTGTGTGTGTGTGTGACCCAACCCCGGGTCTCCGGGTCAGAGTTCCTGACACACACTCACACCCAGCGGGGCGACAAAATAATTAACTCTGACTATGATTGACAGACAGTTCATCACACTGACACACACACACACACACACACACACACACACACACACACACAAACAGGGGGCATTATTTTCCCATAATCAGCAGTGCAGACAGGACAGATGACCTGTGTATTTCTTTGTGTTTCTCACAGTTAAAAATAAAGAAAATGACTTAACTGAGTATTTAATAGATAGTAAAATGAATCACTGCTGATTGTCACCGTAAGACAAATATCAAATCCACAAACAAGAAAGCTTTAAGATTTATGTGTTGTCACTACCAAAAACTGTTGTGGTTTATTTTTTTGGACTGAATGTTCTTCTTGCAGTTGCCAGCACCTCTGTTGACAATACATGCATTGTTTAGGCATATGACTATGAGTAATCACTTTTATTTTCGGGCTTTGTGTGTCCAAAGTTCTCATATTACATAGAAAGCAATGGAATGACTCAAAACCTCATCATTGCCCTGTTATACAAATGTCACATGTGGTCACTTACTCATAACTTTTCTGTCAGGCATTCATTTTCATCCTACCCATTCTTGTGATATTTTCTCGTCAAAGTATCACATTTGATATTGTTGGATTCCTGCAAAATGTGATATGTTCTTGGAGTCTACCAAAGTCCACTCCGATCAATATTTTGATCTCATCTAATTCTCATTCAACATTTCATGTGACTTTTGCCCACTGCATTCAGATTATTACAAGAAAATGAAATAGTTTAAAATGTGAAGTGGGAAAAGAACAAATGAAAGTGCCTTAAAAGAGAAAGAAATAAGAAAGAGGAAAGGAGAGGGGGTATATTGTTCTTGCAGGTACTGTAACACAGACAGCTCTGTTTCAGATAGCATGTTCACCTTTGAAGGGTGCACTTAAAAGTGTGGGTGTGTGTGGGGTGGAGAGGAGGCGGTAAAAGCGGGCCTGGGTGGGTGCATAGGGGGATAACCTGTAGATTGAAATGGTGTGCCTCTCCATGCCCGCCCTCCATCCCCTTGATTCTGAGAGGCCGTTTTTCTCTACGGCCACAAAGGGAGAGGGGTCGGATTGCGCCGGCACATTCACCGGCCCACTTTGTTTTCAAATGGTTTTGTTTAGTTGTGACACTGTAGACACCCAACACCTTCCAAGAATCTGAACTCTTCTGTGGGGGAGTACAGAGGGCAGGTGGGTGGTGTGCAGGCGTGAGGGGAGAGGACAAGTGAAGAGGTAGTGGAAAGGAGGTATGAAGGGACCAGAGAGGAGGAAATTTTAGGGTTTTCTGGGAATCAGGATTCAGCTACAGCATCATCTCTCTCTTCCCCCGCATGTCCTCAGTCTTCCTCTCTTGTCATGGTTTTCTGTTCTGACTCCTTACTAAATGATGTGTGTTTTATATCTTGCCCCACCCTGTTCCATACTGCTCTCTCCCCTGCCCTCTCCTCCAGCGCTCCCTCGTGCCCAGAGGCATTCCCGCTGTCTAATCTTTTCCACCTCTGAGTGTTTAAGCAGCTTAACACAGCAGGATCTGGACTGCTCAGCCTAGGCTAGGCTGATGCTTGACAGCTAATACAGGACTAATTCTAGGCTTAGCCCTCACTTTTACATGGCACTTCGTCTGTTGATGTGTGTGGCACCCTACATGCTTGAGCATGTGCATGAATGATACAAACACACAAGAGCATACACTCCAACACACACGTGTGCGCCAATACATTCTTAACCCCTCCTCCACCAAGAAAAACAGTGGTCTTATCAACTTTACCAAATTGAATTATTTAGTTCAGTTGCTTTCAATGGGTATATTCCAAGGATCTTTTGCCTTAAAAAAAAAATTTTTTTGGCCAATTTATGGCATTAAATAGTCACGGTTCAGACAGGAAATGGGGTAGAGAGAGATACAACAAATGCTCCCAGCAGGCTTTTAACCAGAGATCTTAACTTCTAGGCCATGGGGACACCCCCTGTGGGTTAGAGGCACTGTAGGAGGACTACGTAATTCTTCTGAAAGGAAGAAGAAATGCTTTCAGTAAAGTTATTCAAAAATGTAAAAGTCACAATGTTTTCCTCTTTTGATTCATAAATGCTCAAAAATAATGTATTTTCAAAATGTAGCCTCCCACAAGTTTAGTCATAATTCATCTGCTTATAGTATGCTTTCTGTTCTATTCTATTCTACTCTGACCTTGAAATCAAACTTTACTTTTGAAACAGTCTCCACCCAATACTTTTCCTTTACCCAACACTTTTCCTTTGTTAAAAACAGGTTACTTTTTTGAGATGCAAGAGTTCGTCTGTAGAGTGATGATTTATATTTATTAACTGGCATATTATTTAAATGGGAAACATCATTCCATATGTAGCGATGCACAGGGACAGCCTTTGTAAATGCTTCTTGACATGCTTGACAAGGCAGCAGTACCTGAGCTCACAGGGGCCATGGAGTCAATTGCTACACATAGGCAGTGCTTTGAAGGGCAGGGGTGTGTGCCGTGCCGGTCTGGGGGTGGCACACGCACACACACACACACACACACACACACACACACACACACACGATCCATTCCACAGCCATGCACACCACATCCCAAAGGACGGACGGTGCAGCGTCAGGCTGCAAATCTGACCTCACCAAACGCCATCCGACCAGGGGCAGCTAAGTTCACCTGCAATGCTATTCAAAGCATGCATGTGCATTGAGTGTGTGTGTGTGTTGGGGGGGTTGAGCGAAACTGAATGGCAGCAAGAAGGGAAAGGAGCTAAAAAGATAGAAAAAAGAGAGATAGAGAGTGTATGTCTGAGAGAAAAAGAATGGATAAAGAGACACGGAAAGAGAGCAAGGGAAAGACTATCTGCTGCATTAACCTTCCCCTCCACAGTGCCAGTATAGAGTCTTTTCTGCACTCCTCTTTCAGCGGGGAGGACCCAGGGGACGGTAATGGTAAGCCCCACTCCATTCTTCCACCAGAAACTTTGATTTCCTATTAGGTTCCTCCTGATGGGGACTGATGGGAAGAGGAGGGGAGGAGAGGAAGGAAGGGAAGGACGGACACCGAGATGGAAGGCGGGAGGGAGAAAGCGGAGTGGTGGGAAAAAACAGTGAGAAGTGGCCAAAAGCAGAACAAAAAAGGAGGAGAAAAGTAGAAAAGGGTGGCAGAAACAGAAAGAGATGCAGCAAGCGCAAAGAGGAGGAAGAGGGAGAAGAGTAAAGATGAATAGGGAGGGCTGGCCACACATCACATGCGGAGGTGGCAGGATGTCCGCTGTGGGACACTGGCTGTCCCTGTCCTGGGTACCGAGGGCATTGTTTACACTCGGCCCATTTAGTACTGACCTTTCCTAGCTGGCAGACATACAGACTGAGAGGTAAAAAGGCACACTGAGTAGCAGACAGGTTGGTATGCTGACAGGTTTGTAGAGATACAGAAAGATAAGAAGGCTGGCAGAACAACAACAGAGGACGTAAAAAGGCAGAAAAGTAGAAATGGGTGTGCAGACTGATAGGTTGGCATACAAAACAGAGACAGAGAACAGAGACAAGTTAAATGATACGGCTGGAGATATTCTACATTGTTCTTATTATCAAAATATGACAAGACCAAAACCAACAATGCGTTAGTCCATCTCACAATACTTTCACAATTTTCCTACTGTGTTTGTGGCTCTCAACCCCAAGCTGATTTGTTCCTACTCACGACGTAAATCTTTAAAAACGGGTCACAAATATATTGTTTCATTTTTAAAAAGGCTAAATAATTTCCTACAGCTGGGCACTGTAGCAAACGTTATCCAAACAGGAGTCAATTGTACATTTTTTGGGGACTATTTTCAACTGTGGATACAGTGAGCAGCGTTAGCAAGTATTTACAGCAGTAGGACAGTAAATGTGGGACTGACTCAAAATAAACTACAGTGCCCATGTTCATCATAATGAAGGCACATGTCACCCAGTGCAACTGTGTGGCTCATTTATGTGTGTTTTGTAGATTTGGGTCTTTTCATTGGATTTGAGGACAATAGGAGAAATACAGACGTCTCATTTAACACAGAGAAGCAGAAAGACAGAAGGTTTGTTATTCCTCATCCCAATGGCACCCTCAATAACTTAACTCCATAGTGATTTGGACCGATAGGATAGGATAAGTCTAGGATTGCACAGAAGCACTGAAAAGGTCCATATTATTATCACAATACATGGGACACACATATGTGGCCTGCATTTTGTGTCACAATATGTGACCTCCCATGAGGGCAATGCAGGAACAAAAGCCATTTGCTATACAGGGAGTGCAAGTTCAACCAATCTCTATTGTTGCTTAACTTTTCTTACAGATTTTATGTAGTTGACCCCATTATGAAGACAAGTAGAGAGTTTTTCTGGAAGACTGCAGGACGTATGGCTGTTTTACGAGGCACATCAGGAAACTGTTTTGTGGGAAAAGATTCACGCGAGAAAATTTACAAAAATATCAGAAAATTAGCTAACAAACATAGATGAATACAATAATTTCTGCAGGCAATGAATTTTGACATCGCCATTTCTTAGAAAATATAAATGATCTAATAATGATTATCTATTAGAACTATGACAATCTACTTGCTGATGGTTATAATTCACTAGCCGAAGCACCTTCCAGGTCAAGCCCTGTTGCTGAGTTGCTACAGGGCCATTTATGTGTGTTTTAATGATAAGTAGTTCCCATGTCATGTGTGGGAAAGAGGGATGAGACAGATATTAAAGTGGTGTAGGCGAGACAGAGCGATATGGAGACAGAGACATACAGAGAGAGACAAAAGGGAGCGGGAGAGAGGTAGTTGGAGGAAGAATGATTGATTGATGTGGGCAGTGAGGTGTCACTGATCTCCAGGGACCCCCCCCCCCCCCCCCCCAATGAAGAGGATGTGGATTGGCCTTAATGGTGTGAATGAAAACAGTCAGACTGCAGCACTAATCTGGGAGGAGGAAGATAAGGACGGCTAAATCAGCTACAAACAAACAGTGACAATGAGCTCAGAAATTTCTCGCGTTTGCAATAAAGTTAGATTTTCATTTCACTTGTACCTTTAACTCTAGGTTTATGCTATTTTTTATATTTGAAAGCCTGCATTTTGGGGTGTGGGAAGGCATCTCTTATTATATTTTTTCACAGAAAAAACAGCCTAATTTTTATGCATTTCAATGACACTGAAACAAGTATTAATGCAAATGGGGGAACATGATTAGTTCCAAAATTAAAAGAGGAAAAGGAAAATGTCTCACTAAAAGAAATAGTGAGTTTAACAGGTGGAATATGAGCCTGATCTCACAGTCAGTCAAACAACCATTGTTTATGTGTTTGTGTTACCCTGCAGAGAGGCTTGCTAATCCGTTACAGCAGTAGGAAATGTCTTGCTGTATTAGCTGTGCTATCCTGCTGGGATCTTGTGTTTCAGTGAGGTCCTTTACTGTTAAAGATGCCTTACAGGCATTACCAACCAACAGACAACAAATATACTTAGAAATGGATAGACGTAAGACCTTCTAAGTTTTCACATCTAACTCTCTGTACACTTTATGGTATGCATTTCAATTTCAAAAGACCTCTATAATGAATAGTGGTGTGATGACTTGGAGATATTGTGATTAGATGTTAAACAACCACTCTTGATGAAAACAAACTTGAGTGTACATATTTATTTTATTTTTGTTATTTAGTTATTTTTGTGAGGGTTAAGGTTCATAGACCCCACTGTTACATTTCCTGCCTATTTGAAAAGATTCATGTTAATCCAATTTCTTCACTGTGGGAAGTAGTGTGCTGTTGTTTTAATCTAGCAGGGGGCTTGTTGTTTCTGAATATGCCCTGCAGCCATTGTGTGTAAAAAGACCACTCGAGAAATACATGATAGCATCACTCCTCTGTTAAGTGGGTGATGTGTGCAGTTGGGTGGGCTTTTCCTCAGGACTCAGAGTCCCTCTGATTACACTGATACACAAGCAACACTTAACCAGACATAATCTCTTAAATAACCCTAAATACACTGTATTTGTGTGGTATCATCACTTCAAGGGGCTGCATTATAGCTGTGGCAGTGGGATGGTTACAGCTAGAGTTTAGCAACATAATTTAGGAAATATTACAAACACCTGTTTAACAGATTTGTTTAGGCACTTAAGGTTTATATTTATTTGATTAAGTTTAAGGCAATACTTTTCTATGAGCTTTCTGATTATCTTTTCCCAAATAGTAACTGAGGGTCTACCAACTTTGAAATGTTAATTAAACCTACCACTGAAGTGTGAAATCGAAGTGGTGGAAATTATATTTATGAAGAATTTGTTCAAACTTTGAGTTTTCAACAAACCTGCAAGTGCTTAAAACATTACGTTACTACACACTTAAAACATAAAGTAAAGTTGGCTTGTAACCGGCTTAACAGAGCCAAAACATTTAATCCTGTGCCAGCAGAAGTAAAAGTTGAACACAGGCCAACCCTAAGCATGAACATATTAAAAAATGTATATATTTTTAATTTTACATAACTGGATACCCTTGCAACCCTCTGAGGATAAGCAGTATAGATAATGGATGGATGGATGGATAATGGGATACAATATATACTGTGTGTTGCCTTATTGAAATTAATTTAAAAATAAGTGTTGTTTATACTGCACAATCCATGTCTTAACTTTAGAACTAAGTGAGAGTCCTGAGTCTGGTGAAATAATATCCATATAACAGTGAAGCAGTTGAACTTAGTTGCGTGGTTCTTAATTTGAAGTGAGACAGTTTAACACATGGACATTGGCGTTGTTTAAAGCTTAATGCTGCAGCAGTGAACAGGAACGTCATCTGATATACCTGGCTGGTTTATGCAGTAGGCCAAAGATGTGTGAGTACATGGCGTGTTGACAAAAAGGGAGCCCAGATGAGCTCAGTCTCCATGTGATTGTGTGCGTGTTTCTACCTGCATCAGGTTTTTGTCCCTGTAAATGCACTTATGCCATTCTCCATCTAAACTCCTGTGTCACTCTTAGTCACCAAATCTCAATTGCTTGCTTTTCAGCATGCAGAAATGGCTTTCCACAACTCCATTGTGCGCTGCCTCTTTCCTGGATCGCTGGCTGAATGGACTGATTGAAAAGAGGGGGTTGAAAACGATAGGACATGTATCTCTAATTGGTAAGATGGAGGAAAAGATGTGCATGTGCAGGTACGTGTGAGCATGCACCAACACCACTGTGTGTCTATGTGCACCTGAGAGAGGGAGGCAGGCAAGGTGAGGGGGTGCGCTGTCGCTGTCTGCGCTCTGTGTGAGTCAGGAGGGAGGCTGTAAGCGATACCCTTGTCTGTTCCCTACTTGCCCCACTCTGAGGCCGCTCCACCCTGGCTAGCCCGGGAGAGAGTGGGGGTCCCCTGGGAACTGGACAGGACAGGGAGGGAGAAGGGGGGCAGCATGGAGGCCAGGCTTTCAGCCACTATGAAAAGGAGCGGAATCAAATACAAGCAAAATCTCCTTCAATATACTGTATCCCTCACCTGAGTAGGGCAGCTAGCTGAAAGGAGATCTGCAGGGCAACTGTACAATGGGCCCAGAGAGGACAAGAGAGGAGAGGAGTGGAGAGATGTAGTTAACTTAACAGGAGAGTGGGGGCAAAAATAGCAAGGTTTAGTGAGAAAGAGTCAGGAGAGGAAAGAAAACCATCTTCTGCTACCTGCTACAAATTTCAGGTATTTAGATGTTCTGCCTTTGACCTTTGCACTGACATGAACACAGAAGAGTCACCAGCAGGCACTCGACAGTTACATATTTGTGTTGTTTGGGAAGTTGAACATCAGTCCTCATCATCATTTTTTTCTTCTTACTCTTTTTACTCTGTCCATGTTCCTCTCTTCTTCTTCTTCTTCTTCTTCGTTTTCCTCCTTCTTGGACAGGCCATTGGTGTGTGTCCATGCACGTTTGCAAGCAAGTGTGCAAGACTATTTGTATTCTCCAAGCCAAAGCACAGTGGTTTTGATGTGAGGTTTACCCACACTTAAGCTAAGACTACTAGGAAACAGTATCTGTATCAACTGAACCTGACTAGAATCAGGTGAAGTGTGTATATGGACCCTATTGGTCACATGATATTATAAGTATTACCTTATGATAACGTAAAGTCAAAATGATGTAACTGTAATAACAAAATACTTTTTGGGGAGCATCTATTCAGCGTGTTGGTGCCTTTTTTCTTGATATTGTATCAACCAAAGTTCACCACGTTGGTTATGGTCTTTCACATCTACAAACCTGAAGGTAACATACGTACATATCTATCATACACCTCTCATGTTCCAAGGTGTGAAAAAGATGGAAAAGCACCTCCAGCCAAATCACTTCCGAAGCTTCCAGAGGTTTCTTTTCATGTGTGCAGAGTCAGTCAGAGTGAAGGTCTCTTCCCCAGCTGAGGAGGGCCGGCTGCACGCTCTCAGTAACCCGACCCTGCTGGAAGTCCTACTGTGTCAAAGGGAGTAAATAGCCTTGCAGTTGAGGTGTTTCCTATTGGGAAGTCTAACTACACCACACATGCAGTCTAACTACACCACACATGCTAACACAGACATGCATGAGGTGCACACACACACACACACGCACACACACACATTGCACTTGAGGTGTTTGCATTGCATTTTTATTACACAAAGTAAATCAAAATTAAATCCATAATAAGAAGAGGGCAAACTATCAAAAGATATGACATATTTAAAGGTTTACAGAGTAATATGATAGTAAAAAGGGAGAATAAAACATCACAAAAAGATATGAAGACAAGTTTTAGGAAGTGATTTAAAAGATGATACCAATGACACACGCACACACAGAATAATATGCACACACCGATTTACATAGAATAGCAATGCAGGGAAAGATACATGCACACACATCAAATCTTTACATCCTCAAACATGCATATCTACCAAACACATTCACACACACACACACACACACACACACACACACAAAGCCATGTAACTGATTCCGCAGGAGCATTGAGCACTGTGGATAACTGGTAGCACCATTGTGCTGCTCTTCAATGGGCTGGTTACCCAAGAAGCCTCATGTTCGTGTTCATGTACATTTGCTTTGAAGGTGGCGGACACAAAGAGCTGAGCCCTGCCCAGAACAAAGCCCTGGGAGACCCTGCTTCACCCATAGACGTCTTTCATGGAGAGAACCACAGAGTTAAATGATCTTCTTCCTTGTGACAGTGTGTATATACTGTGTGTGTGACAGTGTCAGCGTGTGTATGTGCAGGTGGACATGCTTTAAGGGACGGGCTGCTTGTCATCATAGAAACCACAGGATGTATTTTGTCAAAATAGTTTAACACCTCCTCTTTAGAAGATGTAATGCCCTCAGCTTTGGGACCCTTTCATAATAAGGGGGAAAAAACTTAAGCATCTGTGTTGCAATAATTTTGTCTCTGTAACTGCCACATATTTTAAATTGTGTCAGTACATTTTAGACTTTTTCTCTATATACTAATTTTATTGACTTACTGTAAACACCCAAACTCATGCTATTGGCTGTTGCATATAGCCCCATTAAATATGTTTAAGCCACTGATTAACCACAGTATTTTACTTGCTTTCTGTGACAGAAACAATGAGAATTTTTCTGTCCAAAATCATTTTGCCGTTTCAGCAGTTCAACAGATTTTGATGTGCTTATCTTTTGGATTAAGTTGCATTATGTCATTTTGTTTAGCCATAGTCACTTTTGCAATAAATAAGCAGACATTTTGTCCAGTTTATTTAAACATTTTATCCACATTCATGCCGTTCTCAGGAGGTGGGGGGAAAATCACACAGTCATACTGTTGATCCCGTTGTGTTACTGCAAAGTTTACTGTAAACCCTGTCTGCAAACCAAGTTTCTTTTACAGGACAATGCAATTTAAAATGTAATTAATTACTGGCTACTCAAACACATTTTATACACAGACTGATAATATAGTCACAATATCAATAATAATGCTCAAAGGTCATAACCAAATACATGCATAAATCAGCTGAGATTCATAAGACATAATGATTTAACAGACTAAATATTAGTTGTATGCATTTTTGTCAAATATCCAAAAATATTTCCAAAAAAGACATTTGATCAGAATTTGACATTTTGCCGGTTCCTCTATAACAGACGTTGAGTCCTGTGCTCATCAGAATCCAATGTACATTTTGCTTTTATTATCTATATTATCTGGTGCCTGCTTTCCCAGTAATTTCAACATTACACAAATGCTAACTTTGCATATAGAGATGCTACAATTCCGTGACTGCACGTCACAGCACTACCAAGGAAACTCATTAACAATTTATGGCATCACTACGAGCATGCAATGCAACAGGTGCTCATTGCATCACAGCTGCATTGTGTGTGTTTGTGTGATCACTATAGGTTACGCTATAGAACATGATAATACAGGGCTGCGGTGGCTAATGAGAGGTGAAGGCTTTAGTGTAATTTAGTGGGAAAGATTAAACAAAGGGGTAGTTGTTAGCCTTTAGACCAATTTACAGTTTGAATTGAACTGAACCACACTGATCTGAATATAATCAAGTGATCAAGCTGTAACTGCTTTGTCTTATCTGTCTGTCTGTCTCTTGCTTACTCATACTCCCTGTAACTACCCATCATGTTCCCTGTTGCCGTTGTCTCCACTCTCTCTTTTTCCCTCCCTCTCACTTATTATTCTGTCTCTATCTGCCCATGGTGTCCTCACTCGCCACCCTCTCCCGCTCTCTCTCTGGGACAGCAGATGGAGACTATGGCCCAGTTCTGCCTTTTGTTCTGGGTCCCCAGAGAGACCAGTGGCTTTTTGGACAGCACACAGCTCGGCTCCCCATATCTCATACAAAATGCAAGCGCCTTTCTTTTCATTAAAAAAGGAAGCTGTGGAATGCACATATTCTGAATATATTTATTGAAATGAACGTGACTACAGAGGCTTAAAACATGTTAAACGGACCTCTTGACTTAAGATTATTTATCACCTCCTGACTTCACTGAAACTTTTTGTAGAGTTTTTTTTTTATGCATAAAGTCTTTTTTTTAAAATCTTTTATACATGATAAGGTTATTTTAGATCTAGTGCTGCCTACTGGTTTTGAACAGTCTACTTTAAATAGAACATGGTGTCAGTAGTTCATGGTTGTACATTTGTATTTACTTTATAATTTTGCTTGATGCACTTAAATCTATGTTATTTTCCACAACAATGAGTTAAATTAAATTAAATAAATTCCTCTTGATACTTAGGAGCTTCTGAGTCTACCACTTGTTGTTTATGGCATCATGGCATGTACTGGATAAGAAAATGTGTCCTTATAAGGCTGTTAAGGTGTGTTAGAGGAAGGTAAGGCATGAGCTGGAACATGCAGAGAGGTTAAGGTCGATTTATGTCGTTGTTAAACAACTTTCCTTAATTAAAAACAAACAGAAAGACTGCTAAAGACAGCAATGAAACAACTGTGAGAGTGAAGGAAGTGTTCCTTTTTTTTTTCTTCTTTTACTCACAACACCATCCACACGCGTCAATGCGTCTCAGGTTCTCCCTAACTCCACCACTCTGTTGTTATTTTTCATAACGAACATCCGTGCGTAAATAATTAATGTGCCTGAAACAGTGAAACCTCAACCTGACCAGCATCCCACCTGTTGAAGACAGGCTTTTTTTTTACCTCCCACTTTCTATACGTACCACCGTTGGTTAAAGAAATAAAGCCTGTTAGTGGTGCTTATTATACCATCATATAGACCAAATGTTAATGCAGCCTATCATTTCAGAAAAACATTCACGTATCTTATTTGAAGTCTTCGCCTTCTAAAATGCAAAGTGGCACAAATGTATCTTCTAAAGTCAATACGTTAAACAGCTATAGATTAATCTGAAGATAAGGACATATTAGAAGTTGCATCCCATTGTTTTTTCGGTGAACCATGAATTTAAACGCCAATGTTATGTAAACTCGTCTCAAAGCCCATGTTGTGGATTTCCTCGTTACCCAAATTTGGTGGTTTACTTATTTGCATATAGCACACATGAATGCTTTAAATCAAACAAACATTTTCGTTGAAATCTATAACGTCCATAAAAACCCTGTCCTCTTTCTTATGCAGAATCCATGCCTACCTGTTACAGCTAATCTACTTTCATTTGATCTCACTTTAGCTTGCTGTTAATATCAAGGAAAATCAAAGGAAGTTTCAATGATTGTTTGGACCTGATCAGAAACTAAAAGTATATTTCAGTAGGCCTACTGATTGTAGCATCATCAAATTTAATCATTTCTTAAAACCTGCTACAGAATCGCGATGGTTTCCCTTGTATTTCCTGACAGAGAACAGCACTTTTGCTGTTATATTTCTACAGAATGCCTTTAACATGTTTACTGAAACTTGATCCCATTTCACCGCAACACGAACTCGCTGCAGATGGCTATCTGATCATACTCAGATACAGTTCTACCTGCATAAATTCTGTTAATAATTTAACACAGCATCCTCATTATATTTCCCTTTATTCCCTGCCTTCAAGAGGCGAGCAAAGGGGCACGGATTGTGATTGGATAAAAACAGTGGGTGGGGGACAGAGCAGTGACAGGTATCAAACAGGTAGTTTCATAAATAATTTCTTAGCATTTAGCTTGTTTTGTACCACGCCCTTTTGTCCGCAAGGCTTTTGAAACATTGTAGATGAGTCGCAAATAGGTTGGAGAAGGAGAAAGAGACAGAAACTCACTTCAGGCTGAGTCACGCAGCAGGACAGGTTGCCAGAGCCAATGTGAGCGTGGTGCGTGCGTCCACGTCCACATGCGCGCGTCCACGTCCACATGCGCGTGTTTGTTTGAGTTGATGGAGAGAGAGAAAGAAAGGAGAAAGAAAAAGTAGAGAAGAGGAGGTGTATCGACGTGTGTGTGTGTGTGTGTGTGTAGGTCTTTCTTTAGTTGAGAAAGTGTGTTCCCTCTCGAGTCAGGTCCTCGGGGACACGGTGGGGACCCGCGAGCGCTCACCAGCTGACAGCGCGTGCTTCATTGAGGCCATCCAACACCTCGGCCCACGAGCCTGCCAACAATAGCCTGAAATTAATGCACACTCCCCATTACCAAATCTGTTATTCACCAAATGGACTTCATGGCAACAGTTCAAGAAAAAAAAAAAACTTTTCGCCGAGTGCGGAGAAGATTGTTGCAAGAAAACAACAGTGTGCTATAATTTAATGCAGCGTGTCTCTGCGTCAAAGTTGCCACAAACATTGCAGTTTAAAACACTTAATCACAGGACTGCAGGCCAGGGGGCGCGTGCACCTGCAACATATGGCGAGCGAGCGTGTGTTGGAAGCGTTTCACGTTGCTGTTAGTTTACGCTAGCTAAATTACATAAGAGTGTAATGTGTTTTTCTCATCAAGTGTTCCTTTACTTTAATGGAAATGTCTATTTATGTGGCTTGAACAGATATTTTCCCCACATCACATGGTCGTCAAACAGTAAACTTCATTAGGATATCCTTTAAACCTCACTTGTTAATTTACTGTGACTTAGGCTACGTTTTTAAAAGAAATATAGGCCTAGACCTAGCCTATTCATTAAGGTTACAGTACTGTAGCCTAGATGTAGGCCTAAATTTCGTTATGTGGTATATATGCAATTTCTAAAATGAAATACTTGTATTACCATGATTTTTTTCTTAATTTTTCTTTTTTGTTTTTATTAATCTATTTATCAAAAGCATTATAATGATATTATTATTATTATTATTATTAGGCTACTGGTCTTCGTCATAATAGCTTAGAAACCATAAGCCTGGCTCTAAGCTCTAATAGTTCTGACTTATTTTACCAACCATCGCAAACAACCAATTATCATTATTATTATTATTATTATTATTGTTGTTGGGAAAAGATTTAGATGGAAATATAGGTTACAATCAAAATGTATTTTAAAAACAATAGTTAATAAAAGAGTTCATTGCAGTTGTCTAAGAAAGATGTGTGGAAACAACAGAGACAATGAAACATTACATTTTCGGCTGCTTTTTTATTCCCAAAATCAAATTAACATAACAATAAATGGCAAAAAGGATTTTTTCAGCAAATGTAACTATGGAGTTATAAAAAGCAAATCAAATGAAACATATCAGCAATAAATACATGTCAATTAATCTCATCCAGTGAAAGCAAAAGACACAAGTTCATCTGAAGATACAAAAGAAAATACAAAAGAAGGCAGCAATGATGGCTACATTAAATAGGGTATTTGTATGGAATTGGCAGTACTACACTAGCAAACAAAGCAAAACAATATTGTTTATGGTTTGAAAACAAAAGTCGCATTTCTCAAGCCTCTGGCTCGTATATTTTTAAAGTGCACATCATGAACTTTTGAAGTTGCAAAACAAATTACATTACATATACAAATAAAAACATAAATCACAACAAAAATCATATTATAGCTACAAAAAATGCTTTTTACATTATCAAATATAAGAAATTATCCATAAAGTTATAATTTTGTGGAAGACAGGTTTTTGGTCGGAGTGACGTGGGAGATACCCATGGCAGTGCTGCGCGCGACATGGCAGAGGGGTCTTCCAGCCACGTCTCCATGGAAACTGGAAATTATAGGCTATAGGCTACATCTATTGGCAGAACCGAATTAGGCCTATCTGACATAAAAATAATCTTTAGACTATGTAACAAGTTGATAAAATAGAATTACTGTTAAAAATTGAACATAACTTTTTCGAAGAAGAAAAAAATGTCTATCCTCTTAAAAATGCGTTTTGTTAGCGACAGACTGTATGATTGACACGGTTTATGGGCATTATTTTGTTGTAGGCTATAGTGAACCTTTAAGATAGTCTGTTATTTTATTTTTAATCATTCAGAAAGAAACAGTGTGATGATGGTGTCTGGGTAGCTTAAGTTCTGAAAGGTCATCTTCTTCACTTGAGTGGAGCTCCATCGCTATTTCATCCGAGTCACTGAAGTGGGAGTGCGGGGAAAACTCCCCGTCGCTCCGGGGAGACCCTTTTCCCCCTCCTCCGATCGGTGCGAGCGAACTGCCTGCCCGAGTGGAGGAAGAAGGAGAGGGCGAACACATAGCTTCTTCAACCATGGCGGAAAACGTACTGTCGTCGAAGGAGGAGCGGAAAGGCATCCCGCTGATATGGACAGGTAAGCTGCTACCTGAGACGGGCACAGCCGCCGCTGTCCTACAGGTTGTAGGGGACTGAGAAGCCCTGTCCTTCGCCCCGTCAAAACCAACGGCAGATGAAAGCATAATGCCAGACTTTGGCGAGCTGTTATCGTTGGAGACGTTGTCGCTTTTGTTGGAGGAGACCGGACCTTCGAGCAGCTCAGCCAGAGCGTTGATGTAAATCTGCGCCATCTGTAAAGTTTCATATTTGGAGAGCTTCTTGTCGTTGTCAAACGCCGGGATGACGCTGCGCAGCTCGTCAAACGCGTGGTTAAGTCCGTGCATCCTCCTCCTCTCGCGCGCGTTGGCGGCCACGCGCCTTTGCTTCTGGACCCCGCCGATCGGTTTGCTGGACAGGGCTCTCTGTCTCGTGGATGTCTCGTCCTCGGACCCGGTAACCGTGCCTTTAAGACGGCACAGGTCCCTGACTTTGAGCGAAGAAGAGGAGGGGCTCTTGGTAGTTTTTCTGTAGCTGGGAGGGCTGGGATGGCCCGAGGACTCCGGGGAGCCACTCTCTGGAAAATGAAAACAAAAATTTACTGAACTGGCCCGGTTTGACAACAATCAATAGCCTAATGAATGCATAACCTACTCTTGTGACTGTTATTTGTTAATCAAGCGCATAGCAATGTTTTCGTTGTAAAATAAACTTTGCACTTAAGCTCTCGGTAAAGAAAAGTAATGCTCCTTCTGCCTATTTGAGACCATCAGTGCAAGCAAAAATGTATAAGAATTTATAAGCGGCGTTTCTCACCGTGGTAGGAGCCGGTGCTCGGGCAGGGCGAGTGCCGCGGGTAGTCAGGTGAAGTGGCGTGTGCCGCGCAGGTGCCAGAAGGCTGCACCAGAGCCAGCCAGGCGCGTGGGTCACTGCAGCTGTCCACGAGCGTCAGCCCAGGTTCGTAGCGGGACTCCTCGAGCTGGTCCACCACTCTCGTGCTCTGCTGCCGCGAGTCGAGGACTGCCACCTCCCGTGCGCCTTTGCTCCAATCTTCCACACTTCGGACATCCATGTTTCCAAAAAACCCCAAAAGGTAGGTAGAGTTAAACCGACTAATAATAGGCCTATGAGAAAAAAAGTTCTTGGAGGCACGCACTGCTATGCTGTCTCACTGTGTGAATATGACTGTCGCGTGCGGGACTCCTTCTCTGGTGTCTCAAGGCGCGGCGTCGGTTTAAAAAGCGGCACGCGTCTGGGAGCCCCCCTCCTCGCGCTGGTCGCGTGTTGACGTCCAATGAGAAGTCTCGGTAAAGCCCGAGAGAGGTGATTATGGCCCCCCGAAGCCGGACTGTTTATGATAACGTTACAATTTAAGGAGTGTTTAACGCAGGGGAGGTAAGGGGAACCTCCCACAGGACGCACTTGCATGGAGAGGTGACGATTTTAGGTAAGGAGCGTGGACAGCGCGAGACGTGCGCAGCTGGGACAGTATTCCTACCTGTCCGTGTGTCTGTCTTGCATCACAGGCATGACAGGGGGAGGGAGAAGGAAAAGGAAGCTGGGTTAATTTGCCATCCTCAATTGTCTAAACTGTGTCCCGTACACTGCTATGCTCGGTAGCAGGATAGTAAAGGCTGCATCTTAAGTGCATGTATCCCATTGGCAGCAGTAAAACCTGATTAGTTCAGCGTTTTCCACCAGAACCTCATAACTCCAAAGTTCAAGTCAACACAGGCTAAGGTGCATCACACATAGACCTATATAGACAGTCACTATACTGAAAGAACAGAATTTAACAACATATATTTCCCCAAATCGACTCAAAGTATGGGGCTTCATCTCAATACAGGCACTAGAGATTTTCAGTAGAAAAGATTTTAATTAAATGTTTTTAAATTGCTGCATTTGTTTAGGGATTGCATTCCATTCCTCAGTGACATAAATGCGGGGAATAAGTTGTAGAAATGAACAAAGTTGAGGGAGAAAAGCCTGATACAAATAATAATAATAAAGCTTTGGGCTAAGTAAAACTTGACCAGAAGTCAGCTGGAGAAAAAGATGCCAAAAAAAACTTTGCTGCTCCTGGGGCTCGCGCGCTCATTGTCAATTCATTCATTCTAAGATCATCTCCAGTTTCCATTTTTCTTTTGTAGAGGGTCTAAAACCTTTTGATCCAGCTCTCGGAACGCCCTGTTGGTAAAAAGGGCTTCACAGGGAACGGAAACATGAGCAGGGGTCTCGCGCTCAACACTGTTTCCGTACTGACACGAGCTATATGTGGCGCGCGGTTGCAACTGGAAGCAGTGAGGAGAAGTACACACACACACACGCACGCACGCAAACACAGACGCACGCAGACGGAACACAATTCATTAAGCTGCGACGATACAACTGATCTTACTTCCAATATTCACCTTGGAATTATTTTCAATTCATTGTCAGATGTTTTAATAAGAGCTGTGAACACAAGTTGAAAGGAAAGACTGTACAGCCATAAGCAGGAAAAATACACTTTGGACAAATTATAGCTATTTAGGAAACCACCTGCAGTCTACTGATCAAAGCAACCATGCTTACTGAGAAGCAAACTTTAGGCCTAACCTGGCAAATGAACAATGGGCTAATTGCTGGGTGGAAATGGCCTATTTAACCGAATTGCCACGGTCGATTTAAGATAAGAAGGATATAGCCTCAGCTATATGTTAAATACAGTAGCCCAATGTATGAGGCACAATGATCAAGGGGGTATCAGTTTTTATCTCTGCCCAGTCCCAGTTTAATCGGCAACATTAAATTACCTAATTGCAAAATTCAGGCCAAACAAAAATGACATTACAATCAGTAGGCTATGACCCTATCAGTTAAACATCACAACTTTAACATAAAACATATAGGCCAATATATGTTGAGAATGATAAGACATAGGTGGGTTTTGGACCATATTCTGAAAAGACGAGACTCCAGCTGGAAATTGTGGGAAAAACACATTTTGTGGGAAGAAATCCCATAATTTCAGAGATAACCCGACATCAATCTTTTCTATTTTTTATTCATGTATTCATCATGGGGTCGTCTTGCGGGCTAGAGGTCTGGCGCCGAGCGTTCGCCCCCTCTTCCCACCTACAAGCCCCCCATCCAACGGGCCGGGCCGGGCTCCTGAAGCTACCGACAGGTTGGATATTGTAGCTGGCGATTATTAAAGTGTCGCAGCAACAATGGAGACTCTATGTTCCATTGGTCACGCCTGGGGGGCTCCTCGAGGGAGAGGAGGGGGGGCTCCCATTCCAATGCGCGAGAGGAGTCTGCGTGCTGCCGCTTCTCATTCCCATCTCCCGGGAGACCGGGGCGCGACGGGCACGAGACTGGAGTGAGGGGAGCTGGACAGGGATTTCAAAACTTAACTGTAGCCTTTCCTAAATTCACTAAATACATGATTTTGTTTTTGATGAAGTGCTAAAATATAAATGTATCTTGAAGCTCTAAAATTAGCTACACCAAGGGAACTGTTAGACAGTGTTATTTCTCTTAGACAGTGGTGGAAAGTCACTATAAATAGATATATTGTATAAATAAGCAATAGGGATATAATGTTGTAATGCTTACTACCTTCATTTGACTGCTTTAGTTACAAGTTACTTTGAAGAATAACATTTTAAACACAAAATATATAATCAATGCATTATATATATCAAAATCACCCCAATCAGCTGCAACAGTATAATGCTACTTACATGTTAATGCTGTATTAACCCCATAATGTAAAATAACACTTTGATACTTTTAGTACGACATTTTGCTCCTAATATTTCTACTTGAGTGAAATTATGAATGGGTTAGGGTTACTGACTGAAGGTTTCTGACTTTGATCTCTCCTCTGACTTGTATTGTACAATAATAAGAAAATGTCTAGCTTGACTTAAAGTTGGTTGTTGCTCAGTTTTGTCCAGTGGAATTCAAAGCACCATCAACATCTGATAAATTAATTTCTTCAATCATTTTGGCAATATCTGCCATTCATCTTGTTATAAAGCAAAGTCAAGCCTGAAAGAGAGACAGGGAGATCTCTGACAATTGGTGGAGCTAAATAGTGCCACTATCTGGTTAAAATGGAGAACTACAATGTAGTGCTCCATTGAACTTGACAGCAGTCGTCCTCAGCAGTGTGTCTATCCAGCTGTTAACAGCAGTATAGAAGCCTTTGAAGTGATAGCCTATTTGAAGTGAAAGACACAAAAGCTTAGCTCATGCTTGAACTTAAAATCTATTCCACACATACATCTCAGATCACCTAAACCAATCAAAAAATGTTACAGTTGGCATTTGTATATTCGCCTTAACTTTCACCCAATGTTCCCTCCTTAAAACTATTAGCTTTAATAATTTGCAGCTACAAGTACTACAAGGCATGAAATCCGTTTTCATCCATTATTAAATGACACCCTGCCTGCATCAATTCATTTTACTTGTGTATTGGTTCTGGATCAATTGGCTCTATGAAAATTAAAAGGACAAAATTACACTGTGACATGCAAGTTAACAAACCCCTCAAAGGCCAAGTTAGTCATTATTAAAGGTTCGAACCTTAAGACTTGATTTTTCTTGAGAAATTATTTATTTTGTTGAATGACCATTCTGAATTCTAGTCTGACTTTACATAAACAAATCAGATGTCCTTAGTAAAATAATGACTATAAAAGAAAAGAGAGAGTGAGGGAGAAAATCCATGCTAAAACCCTGCAGTTAGAGCGACTCTGTCTTGAGGAAAGCATGACTACTTACCGTTATCTGGGTCAACTTACCAGTAAGATGTGACTTGTACAGACTTAATAACCATTTCTTCTGGAAAAGAAGACAAGCCACATGCACTGAACACTGTGGAGAGGAGAAGCATTGCCATTTTGTCTAGAAAAGGAAGATGTTAAGTCTTCTGGAGCTTTTCGCAGTATTCATTTGTGATTGTTGTGCCTCTGTTCACCAAAAGAAATCGACTGTGTCATTTGTTATGTGGAAGGCGCTTTAGAGTGAAATTTTAGTTTCATGAAAAGTTGGTCATTAGTGAGGTGCCTTTATATTTAAAAACTGCGTTTCGGGGAATTTACAGGTGTTTGGATTGAACAGAGAAAAGACAAAAGAAATTTAGTGTCAAATTTAGTCATTGCTGTGTTTTGAGAGTTGAGCCCCTAAATTACACAGAATCGTGAACAGTAATTATTCACAATTTGAATAAAGATTATGTACATTATGTTTCTGAAATGTACCGCCTTTCACATATGCTTGTCTAGATTAGCAAAAAACAACAAATACCATCCCACTGTAGAAAACCTGTTTATTAGACAAATTATACACAGAAAGCTTTGCCACTTGTAACAGAGGCCCCAGTTTGTTCAGTTTTTGAATAATATGCAACACATACAACAAAATAGGCCTATATTAAATACTGTACATCATAAATTTTTGAAAATTATCAAGTAAATCCTGTAGTTCTATGTATGAAATTAAAAATGTTAACAGTTAGCGCAAGAGCAAGTTTGTGCATGCTTTCTTTTTAATCAACTTGCCACTTTTTGTTATTTAGCCAGCAAATAATAAAATGAACTCAGGATGTCATGAGAAAAGCAGAGTTTGTGTTCATGTGTTTATGTTGACCATGGGCAGAATGAGGGTAAACCAAATGCAGTAATGTGACTGCTAAACTCAACACTAAAGCTCATCATGATATACTCTTTTCTTTTTGTTAAACAAAAATAGCATCAACATGTAAAATATACATTTTTATAATGTCTCTTTCATTTATACTAAATAAAACCTTTTAAATGTGTGTCCTATTTGTCATTCAATAGCCATACTGTAGCTTAATATAAGAAAAGAATGCCTAAGAATGCTTGCTTCAAATTACTGTGGCTTGACTGAGTTTTCTACACACAACATTTTGCAGTTTTAGTTCTTAAAGATAACAAACTGAAAACTTGTTCTAAGCAACTAACATTATCAATTATTAATACAGTGTTAGTGAAAAAGATTTGGTTCCATTTTACCGCCCCACCCCCTAATCCACAAAATATTCCTTTAATGCTCTTAATGTACCATTCCCCAAACCCCAACCCCAAAATGCACCTTAATGGTCTCATTTTAATTAATTGGCACTTTTAAAAAAACAAGTTATATAAACAGTACCCTTAACATTACAGATATGAAATAGAAGTATATTTCGGACTCATCTCATAAAAGGCAGCCATTGGGACCCAATGGCTGTTGACTCTCGTGACATTCCAATGACCCTAAAGCACAACCACTGATTTGCTGCTCTAAAATGTTTCCAGTACATGATGATATTTTGGGTTTGACTGGAAATTGGGGGGGGTATAGCTATCTAGTTGACATATAAGGCCTGTACTGAAGATGCTGTTGAAATGGCTTCTCCTCAACGCAAAATAAACTCCATTTCACCACTTGAAACTGATAAGAAGTGATTCATGAACTCGAACACAACATGACCTTACAGAATGAGCTTTTACCTTTAAAACACCCTGGCCATGGCAGCACTAAAATTAAGCAAAACAAAGAAAAAACAAAAAGTAAAAGTTTGAATGACTTGATGATGCAAAACCAGAGACTACAGCACTCATTTAGCAGTTTTTCAAAGTTTGCTGAGAGAAAAAAACAAGTAGACAGCTCAGAACAATGTTATTTTTTGTACTTCCTGACCAAAACACATTCCACGCATTAAAATCTATTTTTTTCAAAAACAAAATTCAATAAAAGACATATAATAAGCACAAGCTTTTTGAAGTCTTTTGGCTTGTCTTTTTTCTTTAAGTTGTTTTTGTATCATCCCTTTTTACTCTCCCTCCGACAGTCTGATTAGAGGATCTCACCTTGACTTGAAAAGCAGATAGCACAGTACAGGTGAGAAAAGAAAAGGTCAGATCTACATACAATCACTTACAGGTCTGTGGGCACTGGTACAGTGCAGTGGGATTGACAAAGAGTGTTTAATGTGCATCAAAATGGTGAAAAGTTTCAGGCTGATGCACCAAAATGGCAGAAATAGTTTAAGATCGACACACCAAACAGGTGATTCTACAGTGTCATATTGTTGCACTGTCATGGCATTTCAGCAGTTTTCAGACCGATGCACCATGATGGTGTCAGCATGTGTTCAGCTGTAAAGTCTCAGGCCACCGTGTGGACACCATCTTGGAGATGATTACACATTTAGAACACCAGGTACTGGTGAGACAACACCAGAGAAGAGAAAACTCAGTACGGACTCCCACATAGTGAAAAGGCAGAGAAAATCTGGAGAAGTGGAATCATCCAATATTCACTGAGATGGGGCCTTTTCAAAACTACAAGGGGCTGCTGTATGTATTCCAAGGGCTACACACAAAACTATTGTTATATATGCCTTCATAAAAGAACTGCCCCATAATTGCTTAGTAGTGTGAGCCCCTTGGAGTTGTTTAATGGCTAAAGACACCACTGGTTCATCCACCAATGGCAGCCCTGGAGCTCACAGGAATATAGAAGTGTTTCCTGTGGTTGGAGTAGTATAAACTAAACCCTCAGAGGTGGGGTTTAGATAATAATAGTCAGGTCATTTCAGCAGATCTCCATTACATGAGGCAGTCCTCATAAAACAGAAACAATAAAAAAAAGATCCCCTTTCACACATATCCCCCAAAATAATCCCCCAAACAATCACAAGAACAACAACAATAAAGCAAAGATTCAAGCCCCCCCCCTGCCCCGTTCCCTTTTGGCACCTCACCAGCATGGTTTGCAAGAGGACAAGGAACACCCCAACAGACCTCCACCTCCTTCGTCTTCTCCACATACAAAATGGACACCCCTGGAAACACCCAAGCAGAAACTGAAAACATAAAGATTCCTATGTACATAGATCTCTATCTTCTGACTTTTTAGCTTAGCCATAATGTATTTGTTCTACCATCCCATGACCGACCCTAGCCACCTCGCCTCCTCCTTCTGCTCCTCCTCCTCTTCCTCCTGAACCAACTGTATCCTGAGCAACTCCTCATATAGAGGTGCCCCTGTCTGGATCATTGCCATATCCAAAGTTGGGTCCTGGACCTGTGGGCTGGTAGGGGATGGAGGACATTGTTTTAATGGGGCTGCGGAAGAAGCCACCGTTGGGGGCCCTCTGCCTGAAAGGGCCGACCCCGCCAGTCCGGTGGTCCTGGAGGCCGCCCCCGCCACCACCACCGAAACCAGCGGAAAATCCAGCAGCAGCTTTGGCAGAGAGGCTGCGGCTGAGGGTCTGGATCTGCTCGGGGATGAAGGTGGTGGTGGTGATGTGGGTGTTGCGGAAATCGCTGATCTGCTCAAGGGCCTGACGCGCAGCAGGCAGTGCATCCATGTCAAGGGGTGTTAAATCGACGGAAGAGGTGGAGAACTGCTTGTGGGGGCTTTCATCCTCGGTGCACAAGCTGTTAACCCGGCGGTGTAGGTGCTCCAGGTCGATCTCCTTATCGTCCTGCAAGTAGGGAGGGGCAGGGAAGGAGAAGAGGAAGCGGTGATGGTAAATGGTGAGGTTAATGGGAAGGGAAGGCAATTGGAAAGAATATGAGGTGGGAAGAAAGATGTTGGAAAGGAAGGATGAGGAGGGATGTGATAGGAGAAAGATCCAGGGACAGTGTTTTTTATAGGAGAAGGGGATGAGGGAAATGGAGTAGGACAGGATGAGAGGGATGAGAAAGTGGGAGGAGGGAGATGGTGAGAAGGATGAGAGAGATGAATCGAGGAAAGTTGGATAAAGGAAGGAAAGGAGAGAAAGGAGGTCAAGGAAAATGAGTGAGGGTAGTGCAAATAGAGGAGTAAGGAAATGGAGAGAACAGTGAAGGAAATGGGAGAGTATGTGCAGAAAAGATATATTTTGAAAAAGAGGAAGTGGACAAGGATGGGGTGTATTTGTATTCAGGTAGTAAGAATAATAGTGAGAGCAAGAGAAGGGTGTTGGACAGCGCAGATGGTGAAATAATGAGGGCAAGACGGCATGCATGTGGCCACCAAATGTTTTGGCAATTTAAAAATTTGATTTAAGTTGAGGTAATTGCAATAGTTAAGTGTGAGAATGAGAGTGAGGGTGACACAAAAATAAAAGTGATAAATAAATGTTTGATGGTCACAGGGAAACATGGATGTGACAGGAAGGAGGGAGAGCAAAAAGAGAGGAAGGGGAAGATGGAGGGAAGGATAGAGAAGCACACTCTGAGCTTTGGTATCAAGGAGAGAAACATATACATACTTCTACAAGGTCTTTAAGGGAGTGCAGATAAACTGGAATACACACAGAAAACACACCGCCATCATGCTGTGTGCTCTGCGATTCCATGGTGCAGGGGTCTATTGTCGATATAATAATATTACATTACAAATACAACGTATATAATAGAAGACAGTCCAAATGCTCAACAATACCTTACTTATCTTATGTGTTTTCCTGCTTCTTGTCACCTGTATTGCATTCTGGCCATCATGCCAAAAAAATTCACATTGAGATTGACATCTCATTTTCAAGTGAATTTTTTCCAGGCCACATTCAAGTCATCGCTGCAGCTATTACGGCTCATTTAGCAACTGCATCATAGAATATAGATGTTTTAACTTTAATCAAACAATGTTTAACAGTCTTAACAATTTTAACAATTCAACCTAAAGACAAAGCACATACATTAACTTAAGCTTTAACTGAACTTACAGTATAAGTTAAATGAAACTTATAATGACTATATTCACATATAAATAGCTTATCCACATAGTCTGGGATGGTAACACTCAGTGAGAGGTGTTTCATGCTTTTACTGGATAAGAAAGGGTGGACCGTGGTGCAAGGGAGCTTGCAATGAATGAGGTGAGGATATAGAGAGGAGAAGGCTTATGTGAAAGGAGTTAGAAGGTGCTGGAGAGAGTTTCTGAAACCTTTTTCAGTTTTTGCATTGTCCACACACACACACACACACACACACACACACACACACACACACACACACACACACACACACACACACACACACAGGTGGCAATGTGCTTCTCTAGCTTTACGGAAGGTAAAGGTCTCAGAGGTAGGTGGTATAGGTAAGTGTGGGGTGTCACACAATTTTAGGTCTCATTTTGGTGTTTCACACTTCATGGAAATATTGTTTGGGTGAAGTCAAACAGGGTTTTGTGAGGAAAGGAGGCACATTATTGGGGGTAAAGATAGAGTTACTGACCGTGTCCTTCAGGTCTGGGGGGTCTGAAGGGGGCTCTGGACCTACTGTATGTAGCTCACGGAAGAGGGGGCCAACAGTGGTGCCCCCTGGTTGCCATCTAAGGAGGGAACAGTGGGAGGAGGGAGAGGACGAGGGGGCGCTAACGTTTGTTGTGACACTATCATACACACACTAAACGTTTGAAGGAGGGGGGTATCCAAAGGGCAGAGTTGGTATAACAGAAATGACGGGGAAGTGAAAGAGAAGAGTGAATCACAAATGGTCAGTTGGCTGTCTGTGAAAGGAGACTGATGGGTAATTACGAGGAATTATCGAAAGGGACTGAGGCAAGGAAAAGTGGAAAGGTCTGGAAAGTGGACCCGAGTGCATTTATATTACTGTGCAGGGAGGTGTAATGTTTTCCTCCATTATAATGCCCACTGTAACATTACAGGAGAGAATTCAACACTGAACCACCCAAATGATCATAACCTACATTGACATAAATGAAATAGCAAAGTCTGAAATGTATTCAAATATACATCTCATTTTGGAGAACAAAGCCAAGTTTAGAACAAAATGGTTTTTGGCTTCATTTTATAATATGAGGTTTTACAAAAATCTCTATGTTACATAAAATAAATACTTCATTGCAGGATTTTACCTACAAATATAACTTTACAGAGCATGCAACTTGGACTGCCTGGTCAAAGATGATGCTCTATTTGCCTCTAGATGGAGAGACAGCACCCTCTAATGGCAGAAAGGCATCATTGCACACATAGTCAACTGGCAACATGCCAGGTATAAAAAGTTTTTGAAAGAGGTACAGCTTTGCTATACTGTGAACACCAATGTTTGAACCCTGCTCCCTGATGTCCATCATTTCTCTTTATACATTATCATTCATATATCATGACATTTCAAATAGCATCTGTCTTCAAGCATTACTAACCAATGATTTATTTTTATCCTCTATTGTATATATAACCTTGGGGTGGGAGGTGAGGTGGTGAAGGTGGTCATTCTCATTTTGGGGGTGAGCTCGGAGGGGTTGGAGGGTTCGTAGGAGTGCTGCACAATCAGGGCACAGGGAATGTCGCAGCATGCTGGGGGCTGGTAATGGGTGGCGGTGGGGACAGTGGTGTTGGCGGTGTTTGGGGTCTGGTTCTGGGTCTGACCACCCAGGGCAAGAGGGTGCTCGTTGGGGCTGTGAGGGCACGGATCGGCAGCTTGCCTGGCAGATGGGCCATCTGCCTGCGTCTGGTGTGAGTGTGTGACGTGCATGTGGGTGTGTGCGAGCAAAAGGGACAGGAGGAGAGAGAGAGACAGAGAGAGAGACAGAGAGAGAGAGAGAGAGAGAGAGAGAGAGAGGGTGTTGGGAGAGAGATGTGGAGTAATTCATATAAATGTGTTTGTGTGTTTGTGTGCATGCAAGTTGGAGTGGGAAGATTAAAACAAGCCCAAAAAAAACAAAGAAGCCAAACAGACACACAGGCAGACAAACAGCACACAGGCGGAGACAGAGAAGGGATGAGTGACAGACAACATCAGGCAGATGGAAGGATGGTAAGGTGGAGGAGAGAGAGAAGTCAATTGGAGAAACAGACGGGTGGGGGGTGAGCAAGAAGAAAGACATGGCAGTCAGTCAGCACAGACAGTTAAGCAGGTCATTCTGTGTTGTGTCCTCAGAGAGACATTCGCACAGTCGTTATATACCTGGAAAGGGGAGATGTTTAAATGGCATTTTGTATTGCTCTCTCCCTCTCTCTCTCCCCCTCGCCCGCTACACCCCTCAACACAGAGTACTTATCTACAAAAACAAAACAAAAAGGCAATATGAGAGCTTTGAGCCACAGTGACACAGATCATAATATAGAGTTAGAATGAGAAGACTGGCAATTCCCATCCAATCCATAAACTTAAAAAATAAGAGGTTCAGCTGTTTTAGGTGTACCAAAGATGATGATACACAAGGAAGTGCCTGCTCTTCTCATGCTAAATCTACACGGATAATATGAAATATCAAACATGGTCAAAACCACAAATGTTACCATTATGGAAGAGTTCTGACAATGACAATTCTATTTTATTACTATGCAGCATTACAGTTACTGTCAGCTTTGAACTTTTGGAGATGCGGTTGATTCCAATGCCAGAACTCTTTCATACAAACCTCTGGTAGAACATACATAGGCCAAAAAGGGTAAAGCAATACACCCACCCTGCTATGAATGAAATGGGCCTGGGACATGATGTCAAGATTTAGACTAGCTTCCAGAGCAGTGGTAAGGACACCTTGATCCATTTTTTCTTAGATATAAAGTACTGTTATCACAAACATACCCAGGCACCAACCCAAAATGAGTTCAGATGCTTTTGAGCACAGTACAACAGTAGCAATATAGAGGAAGATGACTAATTTCCAAAAAATTTTATGTGTTACCAAATGGAATATATAAGAACTGTAGTGCACTGTAGTCATAATTTATTTAACTGTCAAAGATCCCAAGATAGCAGGGATGACTTGCAGGTAGACTGTTAATACACAGTTACATAACACCCTTTTTATTGTGTATGCATATCCTTGTCAAATGTGCTCAATCATGATACATTTTTCATCACTGGTGACCCACATTAGTCAACTATGTAGAAATGTGTGTGTCTGTGAGTGTATAAGCCCGGTAGAAAAACTCATAAGCAAAATGTTTACATCGAGAAGCAGGCTCATAGATAACAATGTCAGCCATTCTACAACACACAACACAGAACATATAGCACAAACACAAACACTGACATCTAGCCCAGAGTCAAAAGCAGTTACCACAGCATTACAGCATACAGTATGAATGTAAAGGCATGTAGAGACATGTACAGTATGTGATTATGCATGTTTTAGTATGTATAAGAAACACAGAGACACAAACACAGCTTAGTTGGATTAGAGTTTGAACAGTGGATTGTGGGTTTTCATGTATGCAGGAAGCATGTGCGTGGCAGGTGGGGATGGTGTCTTGGCCATACAATCTGATGAATGAACATAGTCATGATTTGTGCCAGAATTTACTGATTTTAAGTGAATCGCATCCATCTTAAGTTGTCATCGGCAGTAAGATAACCTGATTCTTGATTGCTGCTGGTGAGAGAGGGAACGAACATGAACTGAAAACCACCGGAGCTTCTGAAGCATGTTTAAAACAAACTGAACAAATTATGATATGGCATATCCGTTATATTGACACAAGCCTGACATGATGGTAGAGACAAGCTAAATGTGAGGCAATGATGATGTGTATGCATGCATGTGAGAGTGTGAGCTCATTGGTGTGTGTGTGTGTTACTGTAAGAGCGGCCATATTGGGGAAGCTGTTTGTCATCTTCAGGAAGGATTAATGAGGATGAGTCCATTAATTTTCTAATTAGAAATGATTAGCACTGTCAGTGTACTTTTGAAAACATAATCCACAGGTCTGGTTCAACAATCTGTGATAGGCGAGACACAACCGATAATTCAATCAATACTTTTTACATTTGTGCACTTGTTCATTTTAGATTAAGCCAAGGGGACAGTTAGATCAGATAGTATGCAAGCTCATTTGAAATGTTCTTTGTAACACCATGGTTTTAGTTATTTCCATAATCGCCATCATGGTTCAAATGGAATACTGTGGGTCTGTCATAATGCATTCAATAATCGTGGAGATAACCATGTAAATCACTATGTGTCTGATATTAGCCTGAATTCTCTATACAGTAAGTCTATATCTTTCTGGACATAGTTTCTGGTCACCAGGCTTTCCTATTTTACACAAAGCTTGCAAAAATGCACAGGGAGCTGCATGCTCTTGGCTCGGTGTGACGGTCTCAAGTGGTGTTAACATTCACTGTGACAGCAAGACAGAGGCCAACGAGTTCTTCATTTAAACTGACAGAGAGCAAGGCATCTAGCGAAGTTAATTACAAGCTTTATGGTTTGCTTCACTTTATTAATTTAACTTTAGGAAGTTGGATGACATTAAACACACTAGACGTACTCCATTGGCCATGACTAAGGCCAAATTGCATGCAGAGGCAGAGTTTTCCCCAGTCGATAAAATGCAACATATGCAATTTATCTAATTAGCTGCTTTGAAGTTGACTTCAATTTGTCTTCCTTCCTCCACTGAGTCAGGACATACTGCAGTGGTCCCAGCTTGACTCTCTCTTGTTCTGTTCTCAGCAACCATCTTTGCAGCTGGTCGCCCATTTGGAAAAATTCTGCACAGATGGTGATTTGAGATCTGAGTATGGTATTCCCACTGTTTTTACATATATTATGACAGGATCCTTTTAGGAAGAAATAAGAAATAATATCTGAGCCAAATGAAAAACTTAGATTGATGAGGTGAGGTCTAATTTTGAGTTGCAGTGGCCTTTACAGACAAGTTGTCAGTCTTAAGACCGGGGTATGCTTGAAACAAACTAATTTGTACGATGTATTGTACGACCACGTCTGAAGGCAAAAGTGTTCTTGAGTTTGTTTTCAAATAAAATCCTACTCCCTCCTCTGAACATAAAAAACTAAATAACTTGAAAACTATATACCTCTGTTATTGCCGCTCAATGAGACACTGGACCAAATAATAGTAATATCAATAATTGGAATTGTATTATAGTCAACATACATATCAAGTGCACCCTAACAAGATCTACAAAGAGAATCAAAGACTATCAGCGTTAAAATCCCTGCTGTCCCTCCTATTCACTGTTGCTATTCCACTCCTGCGCTCAGTCAGGGGCTGATTCCACTGGCTGCTCTTAATGGCTAATGAAGATGGTGGGGGGCGTGTGTGTTTGTGTGTTGTAGCTGAACCACACTGTGCTTAACATGACTTTGGGTTCAACCAAAGGTTTGTTGTCTTTGTGGCTGCTCAGTGGCGGACATGACTACTGATCTGAATGACAGATTAAAGCTGGCAACTGAGCAGGGGGCTGAGGTAGGGGGTATTATGGTGTGTCTGTTGGGGTGTGTACTGAAGAAAAACATATTGTTGCCTGATCAAAAACAAAATGACATTGGCAGTCAGTTGGGTGCCGATGTTGCATGTGT
Organism: Maccullochella peelii; assembly: GCA_002120245.1. Taxonomy (NCBI): domain Eukaryota; kingdom Metazoa; phylum Chordata; class Actinopteri; order Centrarchiformes; family Percichthyidae; genus Maccullochella; species Maccullochella peelii. Next base: position 67,664 of record LKNJ01000254.1, read on the forward strand.
GGCAACATATAATATAGGACCCTTCAGAAATTATTACAATCAATAGATTGTGACCCAACATGTTAAACAGACTACTTCTGGTTGTGTTGCTAGCAGTAATATAGTTTCACCTGCCTCAGAACTGATGACTGGGTTTCTTATTTAGGCACAACACTTAGTCACCGAATCAACTGAGAGATATACAGTACTATCTCTATTTTACTCACATACTATAGGATCTCTACATAATGGGCGGTAGCATGCACAGTAATATATTTAACTTGATTTAGCAAAGCAATTAAATGATGTAGAATGAAATTATGGCAGCCATATAGAAGAAACTAAATTAAGCTTAAGCAGATCGAACTGCAGTCAACCTGCTGTTAAACATGTTGCTCTATTCTCACTGCAGCTTGTAGTCTGTTTAATGGCACATCATGCCAGATGCATGGGAAGCTTGCACATGGCAAATTGACTGAGATGGGAAGAGTGGGCACGTGACTTTATAGCTCCTGCTTGTGTATTCACAGAAGTGCACAAATCCTCTCACAACGTCAGCAAGTCTAGTGTTAAACTAATTCATTTTCTAAAGAGGACAGAGAAATCAGCATGAAGTGCAGGTAAAATTAAATAATTAAATAAATCAGTGAACAGACAGCCCAAAGGAGAAGTGATAAATACAACAAATTATTTGCCACTGTCGATCAGTTGCAAGCAATTGCAGGTGGTGTATTGGACTGCAGTAAACAAAGCTGTGCAAAACTTCCAAGTAGTTTGTCAAACAAGCCTGTGCACACTACAGTGATCACAGCTTATGAGGTGCACCAGTCAAGTCACAAACCACCTGTTTGGCTGCAATAACACACCAATTTCAATTTTGTTTGTAGTATATTTCTATCTGTCATGTCAACGGATGTCAGCACCACTCAAGTCATTCATTACTATCCCTCAGGACAGATAAATGACTTAGAAATGGAAGAAATCTTCTCCTAAAGCTAGAAATTGTAGAGATGTAGTAATGCAATAATTTGTGTTGATATACCAATGTTCGACCAGGAGCTGATCATTTAATCAGTTGGGACCAATGGTTCATAGAGTTTCCATGTTGAAACTTTCCCTCTATAGTACTTTCCAGATGATTGGTGTTATTGGTCTTTCATCGTGAAAAGTAACCTGATCTGACACTAAATCATCCTGGGTATAGTCACAATTTCCATTCCAGTCTTTTTGTCATCTTTGTCATCAAGTCTATTCTTGGTGGAACTTTAAATTAGCATGACATCTAAGATTAAGGAGATGGGACAGGCTTCTCTTACTTATTTCTGGTAGTCAGAGTCATGCAGAGATGTTCACTTCGACAGTCCTAATTAGTGTAATGGTCATCTCTCCCCCCCCCCATTAAAGCCCATTTTGGTAACCAAGCAACAATATCTGTAATACATTATGGTAGCCCATTCAAAACCAGTCTCTTCTGATTGACGATAAGATGTTTTTTTTAGCACTGGAAGTTGAATGATGAGGTTAGGAAACTGTTCTACATTAATTCTCTAAAGTCATTATCCACAAGTTAACCTTAACCTGTCATTATCAAATAGCTTCATCAGAAGCGAAAAATAAATTGTTTGAGGCTGTAATGTAATGTAAGGAAGTAATTTACCTGGAGGGAAGAACATTTTCTGATAAAATTAATCTGTGCTGCTTCATGCCTCAGTCTAATTTGTTACCAACACATAAATAATTAACTCTAAACCCAAAGTGAAAATATTATTTCACACATAATTACATTTGTTTCAGTTCATCAGTGGCATGTTTTGCATACCAAATTTGCTAAACTTTGCTGCAATTTCACAGTTTTGATTAAAGTTATTTAGTTGAACACTTTCTCCCTCTTTGGTTTGGTAAACATAGCAGTAGGCACGAGAGGTGACGAGGTGGTTGGAAGTTCATTTGGAAGCTGGTTGAAATCGTTGTCAGATCCTTTTGTGGATGAAACAGCTACTGAAATAGAGAGGTTTCAACAATGGCCAACACTCTGGCGAATATTGTGGTGACATGGGCCTGAGCTTGTGTAATTACAATGCATTCATGGAAATGGGTTTGTCTTTGAAAATGTTACCTGGAGCAAACAATGCTACCACATCGTAACACACTGCAGGGTTTCTACGAGGGGAAGATGTTGCCAGAGTCACTTTGATTGCCTCAAATGATATCCCTGCTGAGGTGATCAACTGCACATAGGCTGATTGGATATTTCACAAGGCACTGCTGCTAATTTACAAGGTGGAGTGCTGCCACTGTTTTGGAGAGAATGCCAGTATACATGGTTAATACTGTGAGTCAGTGTTTCTGACTCTGCCTTGGTCAAGGCATAGTGCAGCATTCCAACAGGCCCTCAGGCTGTTTTTGTATTCTGCTTGTATGTTGCCAGTGTCCTCTTTTCTTTTCACTTTTCAGAGTACCCTGTTGACACTGACACATTTGTTAATCAATGAATTAACACCATCAAAATAGCATTAATAAAACTTCAAAAACAAGGTGGGATTATGCAGGGCACCAGCAGTAGCAGAATACTGAGTACATTATAGGGTCAATAGAGTAAACTAGTTTCAAAAGAGGAATAGTAGAATAATGGCACTGAATCACCCATATTGAGGATCTGGACTGTGATTGTGCATTGTCAGGGTGTACAGAGATGTAGGGATTTTATGGGTACAATATTAACATGGTCTTGGGGGACTGAATGTTTAAAAGTGAAGACACGCAGATACATCAACTCATCCATAGTACTTAAACTCTCCCAGTATGAGTGTATAATGTGAGTATGTCGCGAATATTACATCATAGTTCATGTTAGATATTTTATTTGGCATCAGTATGAATTGGCAGTACTTTAGATCAACTAATGAGGTCTAAGAAGGAATAACATGAGTGAAAAATCAACACCCTCTTTAATTAAGTTACATTTGCTGCTTTATTCAGTTCACACCTAAGTTTGCTTTTGGCAGAGAATATCTCTTTGGTTAATTATTTTGATAATTTGATGGTAACTTTAATTACGCAAACAACTGGAATTAATAACATGACAGGATGCTTTATAAGATGACAGTCCTGTTTGATCTTTCTTTGCCTTCCTACATACACAAGACTATGCAAAAGACCAATGTCAGTTATATCACTGGAGATCTCATCTAATATTGCACCTCCAGGATTCTTTTTGATAGAATGTGCAAAAACCTGGCAACAAATACAGTTTCAGCCTGTGCTATTAAGATAGCATTGCTGGTGTTGCTTCTGTGCAAATGTAGTTCAGGGGAAGTGACATTGTGAACATGGGTGGTTTTTAAAGGCTCCAGATGTTATCAGTGTCACAGCTCCTTCACAAGGAAGGCTATACTCATATCTCTCTTCCTCATGCATTTGGAATTTATGTTTTTTTTCCACTTAGCACCCCTGGTCACAAAGTGTAGATTTTGTATGTAATTCTACACCCTTCTCCCCTTGTTTCAGCTAGACCTGAAACGAAACCCATCATCCATCCCATCATCATCTGTCCACTCTTAATTTATTTTTTTTAGGCCCAATACCTCTCTCTGTACCATTGTTCCTCCTTTCTGTCACACATCCATCCCCCTACCTCCTTGGAGGGGACCCTGGATCCCTTCCTCCGTGACCACCAGCTTTCCACCATGGCAATGAGGCAGGAGAGCACCACGCCGGCTGCCAGCACGCAGAAAACGCCGGCGAAGCTGTGGATGTCCAGGGCGTTGCCGCGCTGTCGTGTCTGGATTGAGCTGTAGAGATCACAGGGGCTGTCCTTGGGCCACCACTTCAGTTTCAGTATATCCATGTCACCGTTCTGCTGGAGCTCCAAGATTCTAGGATATATACAGGAGACACAGGCATGTAAGCATAGAGCCATGTACAGTAAGTGCGCATACTTTACACACACATACACACAAGCTACAAAATGTTATCCTACATATCAGTCAGTTAAAATATCATATCTGTGAAATTAGACAATTTCCAAATCTTTTTTTGTAACTTGCAATTGAAAGAGGCCAACACATACAGAAGTAAGCCTACATGAAATGGCATGAATGAGCAATATGTCAGCAACATTCAGCAGAATTAGACAACACTGTCCAATGGTTACAGAGTCAAAACACAGAATGAAAAACATTAAGTCGATTGCACAAAACCTGACAACACTGCAGCTTTTACTGCAGTTGCTCTAACTCCTCTCTTCCATTTGAGGGCAGTGTTTGCCAGTTAAAATCTTCCCTGATCCCTGACAACCATATTGGGCTGTCAAACTCATTATGGCTAACATTAATATGTTTTGCAGCACAGCGCAAGTACACTGCCACAATGTCATTATGCAGCCTAGCTTTAGTCCCACGATTGATGGCTTCAGAGAGGATACAGCTCAGAGGTTGATGGGGTCCCTCTGTTAGCCTTCAGCTTATTATTTAACTGGGTCGTTCGTTTTGGTTTGGAGGAGAGTTGCACACATGCAGACAGACAGGCGTACAGAGGCTTTGTTAGCATTCGGCTGGATATTTAACAGGGGATCTAGCATGGAGGAGAGAGGGGCACAGGGAAAGTGAGAGACAAAGAGGAAAAAAGCAATCTGGGAATGTGTGTGTGCACATGTTTATACTTATAGCTCCCTCACAGGCACATACATACAAACAGAGAAAACAAATCGATTCAAATAATCTCCCCCCCAGAGATACTAAGCCACCACTGATCAACACCAACAGGGCAGAGAGATATTCAGAACTAAAATCACAAACTTAACTGCATGCATGTCCATGTAAACTTAGACAGGATTCATACATGTGCACATAGAGACAGATGTTCGCAATTATCTGCAGAACTTACTGGGGGCCAACGCCTCCTGCAATTTAAATGATAACATGCTGATATGAATGACAGTGCCCATCTCTCATCTTCATTTTTCCTCAGATGGAACACACAAAACGAACTGAAATCAATCAAGAAATGAAAATGAGCCCTGCAGACAGTTTACATAATTAATTTCATCCACAATAGCCAGAAAAACATGGTTCATTTCAATGTAAATCAGCTAAACAGGCTCAGCACGTTGCTCTAAAACCAAGTCACTCTCGTTTAGGGACACTCTCTTATCACTTCCTAGGCTCTACTGCGCTGGTGGGACAGGGGAACTGGGGAACTTCATAGTTAAACTACAAGCTCTAATGATGGACAGCATAAGGAGAGGAGAGGAGACACAATGACAGTATAAAAAACGAATATGTCCACCAACTGCCGGCTTGATTGAGGGATTGTTTGGCTCAGATCAGCGCGGATTATCGCTGAGATAAGATTAGATAAGACTTTATGTAGATGATGTGCAATATTGACTTAAAACAAATTAAATCAAACTGATCCAATTGTGTTCAGCAGTAGTAGCATATTGTCAGCACTGGCCTAGCCGCACTTGCGCAAGCCAAATTTCCCCTTGGGGACAATAAAGTATATCTCATCTTAGTTGTATGCCCTGGTTTTTACTCTACTGGCATGAAGAAGAGGTAGTCAGTGTAGAAATCCCTCAAAACACATCAATCTTGTACTGTAAAACACAGGACATGTGCCTCTTAAATTGCTTCATGCTTGACCACTCCCTGCACCCTCTGAGTGCTAGATTGTGGATTGCTGGAGGTGCCAATAGCACAAAAACACTTCACTGTTGCTTGCAGGGCACACTGTTGATATTCAAGTTGACATGGCTAAGATTAAGTTTTTGTAGTAATCTGTGTTTGATCAAAATGTAAACAACATCCTTATATGTTTGTTCTGAGCTGATGACAGTATCACAGAAACATCACTTTTTATGAAAGTTAAAACAAGCTTCTTTTTCCCTCAGAGAAGTGCCTTTCATACAGTACTGACCTTTTTATGTCACTTTGACATCAGATGCTTGTCACACGTACACACACACACACACACACACACACACACACACACACACACACACACACAAACAAGTCTGCACTCTGACAGACGGTTACAGAGAAAGACGGATTACACACAAGCTAATGAGATGGAACAAGAGCGATCCGACCTATCAAAGAAGTCATGGAATGTTTTGTCAAAATATTTCATCATTTCTTGCTTGGAATCCAACCAACTTCTAAAGATTTCTTGTCTGAGTTGATGTCTTTTCAAGAGGCATGCTTTATGTTTGGAGTTGCCGTCTGTTATCTCTGCTTATGAGTTCTCATGTTCATGTGTCACAAATGTCATTTTGAGTGGCACTTAAGGAGTGGCATTTTCTTGTTTCATCTACTTTAACATCTGTGAACACACATATCTATCTATCTAACACTATAGACAGTAAATGCATTTGTGACAAAATTCTACAAAAGGTATTTGCTGTTGACCTTTGAGGGAAAACAAATAAACAGTGGAAAAGGTAATTAACATTTTTTTCTGCGCAGAGAGGAATAGCAATGCCACCTGAAGATATTAGTCAAATATTCTATAGGAAACCTCACATGATTTTAAAAATGATCTTACTGTGTGTTGAGGTTACTGGCTGTATCTATAAGATCAATTTTTGATTTGATTTTCAAATATTAATTCAAATACTCACTAAATGCAAACATTTTCAAATCCTATTCTAGACAATAAAAAGGATACCAAACCAAACAGCAAAGAATAACAAAAAGGCTGACTCCTTAAGTTGATCAAAGATCAAAACATAAAAACAAACCTTTCAAAAAGAGACTTTCATCAGAGGAATTATTAGGATGTGACTAAACTGTATGTAACTTTGAGGGAGGACAGAGCAGAACAGATTTGAGATTCAGGACAGAGTGCTTCCTCTCTCCCCTCTATTACGACCCTGTCTGCCCGTGGAGCTCATCATCTATCATTCTGCACTAATTGGCCTATCAGAGTAATGCAAAAGCTGCTTCCCCGATAGGCCCTTGAATCAAACCCTAAAACGGACATGCACTCACAAGAATACACACGCACACATTTTCCTTACATTTATCTCATTGAGGTTACGTTGCCTTTATCCGGCCCACAGATAGACAAAAAAATTACACTGATTTGACTCTGTAATAGAAGAATACTTGCAAGAAAGAGGATAGAAATGATGACCATGATGGTAATACTATGTGATGCTTGTGCCATGTTTTTCCTAACATCAAAATACTACACCCTGCCTGAGTTTGGACAGATGGTGCAAACCAAAAGTGAAGAGGAAGATGTTTACATGACACACTAAAGGGCCCTTCTAAATATGATGGCAATCCAGACATACTAACTTATAAATGGAATATGAGCTTGTCTGAGTAATTCTAGTTCGTAAATGTATAAGTCTAGAGCTTGGTGACTTACAGATTATGTGTGTTCAGAATGACTCCACACATGTAGAATCAGTTACCAACGAGCCTAGAAGAGATCTTTGTGAGGCTTACTCCAACTTTGTGAGAAAAAGTGAGCATGGTGATGATAATTTTTTTTATCTCTATCAGCATGGCTGACAAGCAGGATAAAAGGCCACCGTTAGCTGCCTGACAAAAAAACATGGGTTGAGTCAAAGGTTCCCTGCAGTACACCATCTGTCTGGATCTCTAATTCGTCTGTCGCTGTCTCACCAAAAGAAACACATCTTCCCTCGAAAGAAAAAACACAAAGGCACACAGATTTGCCTGTGCACGCACATATGCGCAAACATACCGTAACACAGATACTGTAGAAATGTGAACACGTGCACAAGCAGTAAAGGCCTATTCACACACTTAAAATACACTACAATTCTGTGATGCATGCTTTGCTCAGAAACAATGACAAACTGACATAATGAGAGCTAGGAGTAGCTAATTAAAGTGTGTGTGTCACGGTCTTTATGTCCTCATGAAAGATCCACTACATTACACAGAGTTTGATGGAGTTCATGAAAAAAAGCACAGGAGAAAAAATCTGAATGAAAAAATGACAACTAATTTATTTCCCCACAGCAGTGTGCTTTTCCCTGCACAGCTATCCAAAACTTTTATTTTTGCTTTAATTTCAGTCTGAATATGTAGAATATTGAACTGAGGGAGCAAACACTTAGATGCGTTTCTTAGTTTTATTTTCCCTTCAGGGGCTGTTAGTGTTTTTTGCTTGAGGCGACATCAGCCAGCACACTGCTGCCGGAGGTATCAGAAATAGATCACTTTAATCACTAAGAATGGCATCTGCTATACATCACTGCAGTCTGAGGACCTAGAGTACAGGTATTAGTGTCATCTCCTGCATTATATAATACAGGGGTATCTATATTAATGTCAACTGCATGTGAACATCTAATTAAATTCATCAATGTCAACTAAAATGTACAGTATATACTGTATGTGAGGGTTGCAATGTCAATGTTAGCTTGCATGCATGAGGGGAGTGAAGTGTGTGTGATAGGTTAAATATAATTACAGAACAAGAGTCATTTGTGTCTATCTGGCTGTTATGGCCTTGTGTACGCATGAACAGCATGACTGCATGTGTGTTTGTCTTTGTAACAGTGTATTATTATATAATAAGCGTGTATGGTATGGTGTATGCATGCGTGCATCTTGCTGAGTATGCCCATGAAACAGCTGGTGTGCTGTGAGATGCATTAACATTGTGTGTGTGTGTGTGTGTGTGTGTGTGTAATGAGTTATCACCTTGCTTTAAGATCGTTGACTTTGACTGGGGAGATCTATAATGACTTTAACACTCCCACTGGCTGATAAAGCAAATGAGCAAGGGATGCCTGTGTGGTGGGGGGCAAGTGTTGTGTGCCTCCGTAGTGTGTGTGTGTGTGTGTGTTTGTCTGCGTGTGTGTGCGCTCGATCTCTGCCTCCCCGTTCTCTCCGCAGTGGCCGTTACTGCGTGGACTAGATGTTGCCATGGCAACTCTATGGCAGCAGCCTTGATGTTGGGATGATCACACATTATTAGTTGACTCAAGCTGAAAAAAAGAACACCATAGTGATTTGGATAAAGGAGCAAGGGACAGAAGACTTGAAGAAAGGAAGATAGGGCGAAAAGGAAAATGTGAAAGCTGAAAGAATGCTGTGAATCCTGTCAGGTGACAAAACACATTCAAGGTAAAAAAAAATTATACTGAGATCACACACTGGGAGAGAGAGAGCGAGCGAGAGAGAAAGTGACTCACTGAGTATCACAAAAACGTAGGTATAGTTGCACATATGCAGTGGGGAGAAAAGCTAGAAAACACGGCTCGTTGATGGACATGAACAAATAATGCTCTTTCGTTGGTTGTCTCTCTCTTTCCTATGGAGAAACACACAATTGTGCTTTTGTACATATATGTTTGTGAGGACCAATATGAGTTTTAGACCTTCAGAATGAGGACATTTTTGGAAAGTTAGGAAATTTTGCTTGGTCCTCACTTTTCCAAAGGGCTGTTTACGAGTTAAGACTTAGCTAAGGTTAAGGTTTTTTAATTAAGAACAGAATTTGGTTTACATTAACGTCAGGGTAAAGGCTGTGGTTTGCATGTTAAGGTGGTTAGGGTTTAGGGAATGCATTATGTCAGTGTGGGTCCCTTTACAAATTCAATTGCTAATTGCTGCCATCAAAGACAAAAGAGAATAGTGTTTAAAACTGAATGCAGAATCCTTTCGTGGTCGTAAGGGAAATCATGGAGTGGTTTTCATGTGTTTGGCTTATCAAAATTTTGCATGGCTCTATGACTTTCAATCTGTGTAATATGTAAAAATATGTAAAGAAGGTGACATATGTTCCCTGTATTACCTAGAAAGTGGTCTTTTAGGAGTTCATTTGACTTCATTTGATAGGAACATCTATTTGTAACTGTTTAAATGAGCAGCCCCTAATGTTATAAATGATATCCCTACTGGAGTGAAAATACTGTTAAGAGATTTCCCACTGTGTTGCTGCACCACTGCTGGGGTATGGGGAGTGTCTTTCTAACTCAAATGGATGGTGGGACTGTTCCAAACAGAGACTACAGGCTACAAAGTGAGTTTTGAAAGCCTGTTATCTCAGCACCTGGCAAACTGATCGTTGAGTCATTGGTATCGATCAACTTGGCTATCAAGCCCCTCTAGATATATTATGGCTATTTTCTGCTATGGGACGGTAAAAATTTTACTTATTGCCCTTTTAAATGCACTGTAACTCCATATATTGTGTTGATTCTGCAGTCTTCCCCAGGCCCATCCATAAGGCCCCTATAAATGCAGGTTATGTCCCATGCTGCTCTTTCCCCAGTAGCAGGTTTTACTGCAGCTGTAACCAGCTAAGATGCAGAGCGGTGTGGGTTAGATGATCAGGCATAATGTGAAACAGTTCAGTGAATTTCAGAACTGGCTAGATAGACCTCTTAACTGTTTCTGTGTGAGGTGTCATGGCATAGTACGCCATCACGGAGCACACTGCCATCGGTGGAACAGCGGAATGTGACTGCAGTAACTACATCTTGCTCTTGCTCTTCTATACGAATATTCTTCTTCTGTCACCTCTGTAGCACACACAATTTTAAGTTGGAGACAGTGAAAAGTGGAAGGTGAGGTGAGAGGTGGAGAGAGAATGTGACGACAGAGGGAGACGAGATGTAAGTGAGTCAGAGATTAAGGGAGAGATGGAAAATTGAGTGAGAAAACCTGGCAGTGTGTTCAGTCGGGATGGATGTCTGACAACAAAATCATACAATGGAGGAAAGGAGAGTGCAGGTGAGAAAATAGGGAAGGCAGGATAGGAGAAGAGAGAGGGGAAGGAGTAAAGAGAGGAGAAAAGACAAAGGATGAGATGAGTGAACAACAGACGAAGAATGTCAAATAAAATGAGCAGAGAGGGGGTAGAGGAGGGGGGGTGAGAGACAGAGGTGTTATGCTAAAATGAGTTTGTTGCTCTCAGACGACCGTTGGCTGTCAGCTCCTTAAATGAGAGGAACACTGGGTTGACAGCTCAGTTACTAGCTTAACACAAAGCTGGCAACATCAGCAGTCTCTGGCTGCCTCTCTGGCGTTCGCCTCGCTGGAAAACATGATGGAGAATAATGTTCATATTATAAAGTCAAAAAAGTATCCAAAAGTAGTTTCCCTGTAGTTCTGATGACTACAGGGTCAGAAGTGTCCAAAACTTTGCTGTCAGAGTACAAGCATGTCTTAGAAAATATGTGATTTTTTTTATGTTTGTGGAAATAAGTGCAGTGAGACAGACATAGAGCAGGTTTTCAAGGTGAAAGCTTACGTGGCTGCCGGTATTTCAATTATTCTGGGTAGGTGAGAGTGACATAGTGATTAGGGAGGCCAGCCTTCAACTAGAGAGCTGAGTTCAAGCACCCATGTCAGCAAACAACCCACTGAAGTATCCTTAGATGCTGAATCACCACAAGGTCTGCTGAACCTGATTTTTGACCTGCCTGTAGAGATGAGGGGGAAGCAACAAACCATCACATTACTATCATAACATCATGTTGCGTTTTCTTTATGTGACCTGCCTCAAGGAACAAGCCAAACCAGTCAAAAATATACTACAAAGAGGCACAAGATCAGCTACAAACTGACCAGTGCTGCAGTCACTTAATTTATTTGTTCAAATCAGTTTACCACTTTTGCAAGCAGGGCAGTGACTGAGCAGAGAGACTGAGCAGCATCGACCAGGTCAGCAAAGTGCACCTGCTCCTGATTTTTCTCTCCCTGTGATTTAGTAAAAAAACAAAACAAAACTGAGAGAAGCTGTGACTGAAGCACACTGACCCACAGCCACACATCAATACCCCGAAGTCTGGAAAGTCAGTTTATTCAACCACAGACTGCTGGAGTTGTCTCAGACAGAAGAAATATTATTCCAGCACTGGTGGTGCATATTTGAGTTTGCTTTTGAGCAGGTTTATATTGGTGCCAGATATAAAAAGAGTGAACCACAGAAGTCTCTCCAGTGACCTTCCTAGTCGTAGACTGGGTATTTTCACCGCCTCATTTTAGTGGCGGAGATAACATGCTGGCCTCTATCACGCAGTTACAGTGTGTACAACCTGGTTGGATGCTGAGGAAATTTGCTGAACTGTCTCAGACATCCTGATAATTTCAAACATGTTGATTTTCTTGTGTCGTGCAATTCTGCTGTGATGGGCTACAGTCAACATATCATCACCATGAGGATGAATAGTGACAAATCATGAGTTCCCATACATCTATTGTATAACAAGTGCAAACCACAAACAAAGCACCAGGTGTGTGAACTTCAAAATTTGGTTCAAACACTGGTGCCTGGTGCTTTTTTTTTTGACTGGACAAATTAGTACACAGACAAGAGGCTCAGTAAGCTCCTGTTCCACGCTCCATCTAGCACAGTGAAGCGAAGTGAAAAAGCAAATCCAAGCAAAGAGTCTTGTATTGCATAACTCTTATAGCTCCAATACTTTGGTGAGACAAGAAACTCAATGCAAAGATGTAATTCAGTGAGAACTAGCTTCAATGGAGGTATGGCCCATGTACACAGATCCCCATATGTGGATCTGCTGGGGGGCTATCCCAACATGCACTCCTTGAAGGGCATGGAAACAAACATGGAAGGAACACGGAAATGCCATAGGGGAAACACAAGACCGTCCTACTGTGAGGCACCAGTGCTAATCACTGAGCCACCATGTTGCCCTTTCAATTAACTGCATGTTACTATATTGAAGCTCAAGGAATGGGGGAAGAGAGGTCATTTACCCAGTGTCTTTTGGTCCCTCAAGTAAAGTTTGCTAAGCTTAATTATGCCAATTAGCGCTCACAGGGTTCAATGTCATACACTTTGTCAACAAAGTTTTCAATTAAGCATCATTAAGTCACAGTGTGTGGGTGAACTGGAACAGATTATCAAGCTGCACTATGATAAACAACACACAGATGACAGTCATTAACCATCATTAATACATCGAGAGAGTGAGGGAGAGACAGAGAAAGAGAAACAGAGAGAGAGAGAGAGAGAGACATATCCCCATCATTAATTATGATTAATAAAGATTTAATGAATGCACTAAGTGTGTGGGTTGAGTTTTACCGTGATAGATTGGTAGAAGAGTGACAGCTTTTGAGTGAGAGAGCTTAGACAAAGACAGAGAGAGACAGAGAGCGACAGTAGATTGACACTTGACATTAAATATATATTTTTTTGTCATCTGGAACAATGTCACTGTTGTAAAAAGACTAATACACACATGTGCACACATATGAACACACACAAGCATTCTGTCTTTGCTCACCATCCTTGGAAAAAATGTATAATTTTCCCCCACGGATAGTGATTTCCATGGATTGGAAATTGAGGGCTTCAGAGCCTCCAGTTTAACTTGAACTCACTGTGTGAATGAGTGTGTATGTATGATGGAGAGGGAGAGACGGTGAATCAAATAACTTGCTTTTTAGCTTTTGGCTTCTTTAGCAGGAGCCTTGATCAAGCCTTATGTTGATTATGCATGTAGCTCATGGTATTATGGTACTACAAAGAGCCTTAAAAATAAGGCGCAGACTTAATAAATGAATCTCACTTGGTCTGAATCGGAAACCCAAGAACTGATTTTGAACCATTTTGAGGATATTTGGTCATTGAATCCACAGGAATTGTTGCAGAAGTGTTTCTTTTCCACTCTGCTTTTATTGTGGTGATTTTTCCTTCCCATGGGATCAAAATGGAAATCTGGATTGAAATAGAAATGGTCTACAATAAATTAATCAATAAGAAAGAGAGACACAGAAAAAAAGAAAAAAAGTCAATGTTCCTTGCTCCATGGGGCCCACAAAAGCAGAACAGCAAGTGAAGCCAAAAGTCAGTTTTCTCACTGAGGATTTTGAACTAACTGAAACTTTTCTCAGTAAAATTATTTTTTTCTACTGTAGTTCCAAGACTAGAGTTATTCTTCTAATACCATATAATACTATGTAAGCGAGTTAAAGCTGCTCTAGGCAACTCAAAATTCACTGCAGTAACATTCAAAAAAGTTCCACTCTACTGGACAGTGAGCGCTGCTCTGTCATCATTGGGCAAATGTGACAAAGTTACAAACTTTAAACGCAATTGGCACAGCTCTGCTCAGTATAGTTAACAGTTATTTATCACACAAAAATTAGCCCCCACCTTATATACCCACCTCTGGCTGACTTCTTATTAATAATTATCTTGATAAACTGATTAATCATTTGGTAATTAAAAAGTCAGAGGACAGTGAAAAATCCTCATCAAAATTACCCAGAGCCCAAGGTGACACTTCAAAGGTTATGTTTTGTCCAAAACCCAAAGATGTTCACTTATAATGATTTAAGACAAAGGAAAGCAAGAAATCATCATATAGGAAAACCTGGAATCACAGAATGTTGAAGAAATGACAATTATCAAAACAGTTACTTTATGTCGATTGACTAATCAATTAATTAACTAATTGTTGAAGCTCTAGTTGACTTATTGACGTGATTTTGCAGTTTTGTAGCAACTACACTGAGTTGTCAAATGTATGACTGAAAGATAAGCAAACCTCCTTAAACAGAGCTGACCTGAGTTTTTTTTTGTTGTTTTTTTTGCTTTGTATTGGCTGATTACGAGGACAATTAGTACAATCAGAACATTACATTTACTACTACAGTAATATTGTCAAAATGGTTCTTCAAAAATACCTGAGACAACTGCGACAGAGAGCTAACAGTACAGGACCAGGTATTACACCCCAAGCCCTCCCCTGTAGACTCTGTTTACAACCCTTCTGCTGGGACTAAAATGTAAGATTTACCTGGGCAAAATCAACTTTAAAAGTCATTTACAGTATATGTGTCCTTCAGTGGTGCAATTCACCTCTACTTTATCATATACATGTTCGAAGAAAAACTCCACCACACGATTCATTAAATTTCACTTCAAGGTTCCCAATAACCAAACTTTCACAAGTCAGTTCATCAACAGTTTTTTAACTATCACTGACAATTATATTGTCATAGGTGCTGCTGAGATAAAAGCTGCCAGAATACTGAAAGCATCACAAACAAACATCTACATTAGTTTACTTTGTATTCACTGGGACCCAGAGCACTTTAATATCACTTAAAAACAACTTTAAGAGGACAACAATTTTGATATTAGTGACACGTCGATTACTGTGGTTGGACTTCAATATATCATCTGGATAGGATATGAAATAAATGCATAAAAGAGCTAAAGCTGTTAGAGGGAACAATAAAGAAAGGATGCATGGATTGCTGGATTTAAGACTGAAATAAAGGCAATAAAGGCAAGTCTGCAGCAAAGATATTAGGACAAATGGAGAGAAAAACTAAAATATTAACAGTTATCACTTACAAACATATGCATACCCCTTGCTATCTCTTATGTATTTTAACACGAGGCAATAAGGGAGGAACATTAGCTGGGGTCAGGAGCAAATGACTCCTTACACTGTCACATTACTCACATGAAACCCATACTCAACAACGCAAAAATTAACTTTATCAAGCCCTCTCTGATCCAGTTTCTACTTCTTGGAACTAAATGTTTCTATTTTTGTCAAAACACCATCCTCTTTATGTGGAAAAACATGTGTTTCCTTACAAGATAAGAAATAAACAAACCACTCTAGCCCTCAAAAAAGTTCCAATCCCTCACAGCTGTCCAAAATCCTAATTCTTTTGCAGAGAAATTCAAAGCTGAAGGGTGATATTTTTTACTGTGGTTATTTTCATACAACCCAGGTCAGAAAATAACAGGCTAATGTCATTTCTACAGAATGAAGCCAGTCTCTGGTGCATGCTCACCACAGTAATCTAACCCATGGTCTCTGAGGTGTGATGTGTGTGTGATTGCTGCAATGATTTGTCGCTGTTGTTCACACCATTTGGTCCCTCAAGCGTACCATATAGCATGCACTGCAATGGTCCCCACAGAAATACAGTGTACCATGGCTCTATTTTAGAAAGCATTCAACTATCAGCCCTTAGGCCACTGATGAACACTTGCCTGCAGCCAGGTTATAAAACATCAATATGTATGTATCTTCGTTGTTGAATTTTATGTAACAAGTGGTGTGACCATAATCAAATTCATATGGTAGATGTGGCACACTTTGTGTGTGTGTCAAAATTTAAAAAAGTAGACATTTATCATCTACTTTCATTGAATTTGTTGCCCTCACTACACTGAAGACGAAGTCAAGATTTCAGTTCTGCAGTCCTGACCATGATCACTGATGAAGAGGCACCTGATCTATCTTTCAATCGAAATGTAAAACGTAATCGTGTTCAATATGCACAATGGAATGTCTGGCCTGCAGCTTATCTTCTTAGGCTGCAGCACCCTCAAGATGTTCATCTGCTATGGATTTAATCTTCTATTTTAGATTTTCACATCCATGCCTGCAGACACACACACACACACACACACACACACACACACACACACACACACACACACAAATAATATATGCCTGGGAGAGAGGGGCTTATTTTTTTCACAATCTTGCCCCTTCAGCACTTCACAACAACTTGTCAGTAGCTGTCAGTTTAAATTAGTGAACTAGCCCTTTATGCTACTGTTTTCTGACTCTGGTTAATCTGCAGGCTGTCTCCATCAATCACTGAGCAGCAGCGCCCACACACACACACACACACACACACACACACACACACACACACACACACACGCAAGCACGTACACAGTCACACATTATTTGTTCTACAGTGCCAACAAATACACCCTTATCCACACACACACACACACACAACCAGAGACATGACATACATGAAGTGGTGCTGCACTTGTACTCTGGCAATGGCTTCTTTATAACAAACAAAGTGGTTGAAAACGATGAGTTGTAACAGTCTGTCTGTTTCTACAGACACTGCCCTTCTCTCTTTCTCTCCAAAGTGTCAAAGCAAATAAATTCTTTTTCATCTCTCATATTATCTCTAGGGACCTGCAGATAGTAAACACTCCTCAGGGATGCAGAATGCACATTCTCACTGATGCACACACATAAAGTAAGTACTCCTCAGAAGTTGCAGATTCCCTCTCCAATTACACCACACAATCACTGACTATTTGGATCTTTATCGATTGCTGGTATATCACCTTACATGTTTGTGTTTTCTTGATAGTCTTTCATTTTATCTTTCTTTTCTTGTTATTAAGAATTATTAATTAAGATCAAGATCTCTCTTGCAAAAGGGAACTAAGAACAAATTATGGATACAGAAACAATCATCAGACACAGACACATTAACCAAAACAATAAAAAACATGTAAACATTTAAGGTCCCTCAGAGGAACAAGTGTCTGACGTGTTTGACCACGTGACTATTGTGGCACAATCTGATATCATATATCAAAATTCCTATGTGTTTACAATGCTGCACAATATCAACTAGATTACCACTGAGGGCATGGATAGGAATGGGTGCATCAACAGTTTGAGAGCTTGTGAAATGCCAAAGTTTTGTTGTTTTGCAGTTTAAAACAAGCACGGGGAAGGCTTGGTGTACGATGGAGTCGTCGGAATACAAGATGACATTGTCAGCATAATTGAGAACTGAAAAATGTATTATAGATTGTAGAGAGTAAATACATAGGGGCCCAATATTGATCCTTGTGGGACACCTTTCTAAGTACTTCATGGGGCTTGATTTGAAAACAATGGCAAGAACGGTCTGAAATCTGTCAGAAAGCTATGAAAAACAGCTATAAGAAGAATCCAATCCCACCGAAAGCAACTTATCTGAAAAAACATTGTGAAAGACAGAATCAAAAGCCTTACACAGATCTTGATATAGAATGCGTTCTTCTAAAACAAAGGCAGAAAAGCCTGAGGCTGTAGTCAATATTTTTCTTCTGTCATGTCATGTCATGTCAAGACATGAAATATCAATTGTAAAAAGACAAAAGAAATGACTGTGGTGTCTGACACTTTGCACATATGTGCCTGTACTGGCATCTGAGGAGGGTTAGGCAGGCTTAGATGTTTTCTGCTTATAATATAACTCCCATTAGCTCTAGTTTTTGGCTGGCTTTTGCCCCGTCCACCCTGCTCTGTGTGTTACTGCTTCAGAAATCCCCTTTTAGTGGATCCAGCAATCCACTCATGAGAACAACATCATTCCATCTCATTTCTGTAGATACTGCCGCTTGTGTCATTTGGTAGACTTAATAACACTCAGGCTTGTATACTAGTTCCACAACATTTCCCCTCAGTATTTTGGGAGGGTGCCATCACAGCATTCTGGGCTTGTTGCTGCAAACAGAGATCACTGCTTGCTGATTTACTGCTGGATAATTTAACAACCCCACCTTTTTTGCTACTATCAAAGAAAAATAAATAATCTCTTATACAGGTCTGTGTAAGCAAAACTAGTGGCGTGTTAGTGTTCAAGAATAACTGTGATGATAAAGCAAACCTATGCAGAAACCAGTATAATCTCTAGTATTAAAGTTGGTTATGTTCTGCTCAAATGCAGTGGTAGGTGGTCTAGTTATTCTAACAAAAAAATACAATCCAACCCAGTAAATTATTGTTTTATTTTGAACAATTGGAGGTGCACCAGTCAACACAAATCCAATTGTAATCATACACGTCTCCAGACTTGTTGACCAGACCACCAAAGATAATCAAGCCGAGTGAAACATTTCTATCCGTGGTGCCAGGGCATGGACTGCTAATACAATTCTTGTTAAATCTCCTCTTTGTGCTTCATTAATCTGTATAATACAGAATGTCAGGATGAAAAATCAAAAAAGCACAACAAGAAAAACAAAACAATTATACCTGTGTGATTATTTCTTTCTCCTGATAATTTCTGTGTCTGTTTTTGTTTGAGCCATGGGGAACAGTGTGAGTAAACTGTTTGAAACTGTCTTCCCGAGAGTATGACATTGCCCCCGAAATAATAGGAGGGAATTGGAAACATGGCCTGTCAATTAATTGCTTGTTTATTTTAATAACAGCCATGATAGGCAATATTCTGAAGCGCAACGCTCCACCGGATATGGAGCTATAAACAGAGAGGCCTAGTCACTCACACACGCTGTAAAGCTAATACATTTTGGCCCATGCACATAAAATGTGTTTACATCTCTTACCACATACATAAAACAACACTGACAGACTATTTTACATAATATAAATTACAACATCTTAATGAAGGCATTAGACATTTTTGTTTTTTCCCTCCTCTTAAAATGATCTCATGCTTGATCACAAATAAAGCCACTATGATTCTCTCATGCAAGCAATCCTCAATGTGGCCTTCACAGAAACACTTCACCCCATATGACCGAACCTGCAATCTGGTGATGTGGTTTCTATCGCAGCATTGCATTAAACATTTATGCAAACACACAAACAAGGGCACTCAGCATCGTAGAAGCACAGCATGGGCAGCAGTTCAGCAGCTGAGGGGAGATGAGTGAATGACCTTTGTGTGGTGTCTGCAGACATTACCAAGCTTCCTAATAGTCATAAGGGACCAGATAAATAGTGAATGAATGAATGCATGAATTCAGTTACTTTCCTGATCCATGAGATACTTTGAACCAACAAAACCTGCACTGTGTGCTCCAGCAACAAGGTAAACAGCTAGGATCAATTTGGATACATCTACACTGTCTGCTGTTGACTTATTTGTGAGGCCGTGTTGTCAGACTTGCTTAACCTCAATGTGGACCAATGCCCTCGTACTGAGGGTAAACAACCTAGTTGTGAAAGTGCCATTCGCCTCTTTCCTCTGGAAGATGGATGTACAATTTAATCCACTTGGTGCCTGACCTACGGAGAATATTTTTCAAGCAGGAAGAGGGGCAAACTTTATGGGAGTGGCCATTTTTTATTTGGCTGAAATGAATTTGGAGCAATAAAAACTTACATGACCTCTCTTGAAGTTGGAGAACATCTATGAATGCATTTTTTTTATATAAATCTTCTCAAAAGTAGGGGACATTTCTCAACCTAAAACTGAAGACAATATGACTGAAATGAACAGTATGGAACAAAAATAGCAGCTTCGTCAATGTGCATATGAAACATGTCCTTTAAATAAATAAAATGCAGTCAAGGATGCTTGCTGACTGTTGTTTACTTTTCTTACCTCTGGGAGAAAATGTCCCTGTAGGGGCTGCCGTGCTGCATGGCGATACCATATCCACGGTCTGGTGCATTGTTGCTGACAGAGTAGAACGAGCAGTCCTCGTCATTATTAGCAACGTACTCCAGCACTGCTGCATCCCACACAAAGCCAAACCGGCCGTACTTCACCTGAAAGAAAAAAAGACATTTACACACAGTTAACAATATTATGAAAGGTGCATCTTCACGTCAGGTCATACTGGCGACATCCAGCAACATTCTGTTATTGAGATGACTCTCTAAGAGATCCTTGACAAGCTTCAAGCTTGGCCTCCAGAAAACTGACCTATTTAAAAATTCTGTCATTTCATTTTGCACAAACACTGTTAAGTAGACCTATATTTGTGTGCTGGCAATATTTTATATGCATCTATTCCTTGTGCATTTAATTCCTTTTTTCTTGGTTGAATGTCTACTTACAGAGCCTGTTTCTGTACATGTTTATATTTAGCTGACCTCAGTAAATAACCCACAATAACAGTATATTAAGGTCTTTGATTCAGTGTCTAGGTGAAGCTTCATCACATATGTCTTTATGAAAAGTGAATGACAGGTACGGTTGAGAATAATTTTTTATTAGGAGTTTAGCTTGTCTCTTGATCAATTTAGAAATGTTCTATAACCTACTCCTTTGTGTGTCTTTGTGGATGAGCTGAATCATGCTTGAGTACATTCAGCATAGGCACTGTAGAAGTGGTCTACGAGGGCTAACTCACCCCTGCACACACATATTTCATAACCATGGTCTATCAGCATTTTTAGTCCAAAAATTCAGTGTTGCACCAAGATTACACTCTTCGCCTTCTGTAGGATGGCAAACTTTACAGCACAGCAACTTTACTGTTTAACATTCCCTCTAGACTGTAGGTGCACAAGTGTTAATGGGATGTTGGCTCATCTTTATTGCACCCTGTGTGGGTATGTTTTACATTTTTATGTGTACGTCCTTGTTTAGTATGTGTACGTGTGGGCAAACTGCATGTCAAGTGTGTGCTTGCAGCTTGTGCTTGAGAAGAACCAGGAGGTCGAAGTGACTCAAGGTGAGAATCACTGTTTGCTTTATAGAAGTCCTGTTGTTAACATGGCTTCTCGTTAACATTCAATAAATCTTTATTTTCACAAGAAAAGTGGAGAACAAACAAACGGGCTGTGATATTCACATTCTGACACCTCCTCTGACAATTCACTCAAATAGACACACGCACACTCACACCCACTTTTCTTCTAACACATTATTTTGTGTCATTAACTTTAATGGAACTTTATGAAATTTTCAAACCCCTCTGTCTTCGCTCTGTGTGTGTGTGTGTATGACCTCAGTTGGCCTATGTGTGATGACTAATGTCTGAGAACCGACAAGAACCTCTGATTGGGTAATTTCACAGTCTGTAGTCCTCTAAAGTGTGTTTGTGTGTGTTTGGGGTGTGCGTTCATTCGTGTGTGTGTGTGTGTTCATGTGTATGTGTGCAATAATTCACTGCAGGTCATCAGAATGGTTCATTCTGCTCTTTACAACCTTAAAAAGAGTGGAAAGAGCACTTTATTACTTTGAAGAATAATTTTATGGCTTTTCATTATTGCTTTTGAATTGGAAAGATTATGGGCTTTGTGGAAAAGAAATTAGTAAAAAATCTGTTTCAACAGCTTACAATTGAACATTAAGGACATTTCTTTCTTGCTACATTTGGGTGAAAAAGAATGGAAATAATTATTATGCACAGTATGTATTGCAGTGACCTCTGATGTCAGCCACAATGAAAACACACCAAAATCTGCGCTAATCTCATGAACATAGTCATAATCCTTTAAAGTTCACACTTCACATGCTAAGCATAAAAATTCCCACAATGGAACAAAAATTCCACATCAACATTTTTGGAGAAAAGTTAGGTTTCTTTGTTCTTTCCAGTGTGTGTCAGTGCCCAAACAACAGAGATGCATTAACCTATATAACCCTTGGCAACGTTTGATTTTGGTCAAATACAGGTGGAGATGACATGATGAGAACATTTAATGGCCTAATCTTTATTCTTTTATGTTTAAATTTCAGCTCAGTTCACATACATAATTGTGGAGTTTGCCTTGAGAGAAAATCAGCACTTTTGTCAACATATCATAAATTAAAAGACCCATTTTACTTCTGTGTTTACAAAAACAACTGATGTAAACAAACCATTTAACAGCATCAGAAAAACACCAATAACATAGATTTAGTTGTTAAAAAGTCCCTGTATTATAAAAGACCTGTCAATCAAGTTAAGAGTGAATTTTGGTGTTGAGGTGACACATTTGGATCACCACATTGCCTTTAAGGGAAAGCAAAAAATAAAAAATAAATTGTATGGCTTTTTTATGACAACTATATATTTTTTTAAAGGAACAGCACAGGATGTAAGGGATGTAAAACTAGTATCTAGTGTCTTCATAATCACAAATGGCAAATCATGGGGTTGTGTATGGGTGTTTATTAATCCCATATTATTTTCTATCACAGAGCTTTTCAGCCATGGGTTTGGGACCTAACATGGGGTCTTCACATCACAATAAGACCTCTTCAAGTGCACTGTGTCTTCCCGAAGCTTTAATCCAATTAAACTAGACTCAATAAAATAATAATTATATGCCAACATTGCATACAATCACATAAAAAGGAATTATCCCCTACAATGAAAATGATACCGAAGCCTGTGAAGGGAGATGCTCTTGCCTGCAGCTGCAGCTGTGTTTCATAAACAGAGACACTGTATCTCCGAATAGGGAGCACTTGATTTGATGTAGCAGAACAAGTACTCTACATGCAAAGCAGTAGTTTAATATTGGCTCAAGTCTGATTAATTACTAAAGGCAAAATCATGATCTGGGGGGAACCATAAAAGTGATGTGTCGAAGGTCAGCTTGCCCCTGTTGCTGTGCTACCTCTGATAGTGATAGATTGTGATTATTCAAGCAGCTCACATGAAAAGGTTTGCAACTTTCTAACTGCTAAGACCTTAGGAGCCAAAAAACACTGTTAGAGCAGTCTGAGAAAGCCTTCACTATTCTCTTTATCTGCCCACGACTCAGAGCATGTTAAATGTACTAGTACTTTGTTTTTGCCTTTCTCTTCCTTCATGGTACTTCTTTTCCAACTTATCAACATAACTACTTTCCAAGTGTCTGACATTCATAGCTCATTTCCCTTAGGTCTGCAGCCTCCCCAAGTCCAAGTGATGAAAAGGAAAGAGAACAGAGTTGAAGAAAGAGGGTAGAGACTTAAAATTTACCTTCTATCTGAGAAACAAGATGGATGAGCTCTCGAGTTTGGTAAGGACTCAGTGGGATTATCTAGCCAGGCAGCTTTATATGCTTCACAAGCTGCATTTGCATGCATAGCATAACCTGGCAATGGGCCATACTTCAATTAAGGTGTTAAACTGTTTACACGTACCTCTGACACCCTGTGATAGAGTCTCCATGTTTCCACTTAAAATAATATTCCTGTACACCTGTGGTGTCCTGCACACAGAAGACACAGTGTGCCAGTAAAAACAAAGACAAACTGGCTACCTCCTGCTTCTTTGACTAAGGTCTCTCAAAATAGAAAGGAAGAATTCGTGTTACCAATATTAATAACAAATGCTGCTTTCTGGCATGTTTATGTTGACATTGAAATATGTTTTTTAACTTTGCTTCACACTGGAGTCCTGGACACAGGACCTCATTTTCATTAACAAACAGAGACTGGAGAATAAACCCCGCCTTCCACAATCTTTCCTCTGATTATACTCTAGTTTCATCAATTTTCAACATGACATTTGCTTGCAATGTTTATTATATGTAAATACCAACGTTTCTGTGCATATGCTAACACATTACATATTATGTATATTATATACAGTATATATTATGTAGTACCTCATCAAGTTTTTTTAAAGGTAGAACTAATAACACCTGTTCTATTCATTTGTATTTCCTTATGAGACGGTTGTCTACACTTAAATATTTCAATTATAAGTTCCAGTTAATATCTTCTTGTTGTTTTTGTAATTTTTGTATATTATGTCTCAAAAGGTACTTCTCTGTGCCATAGAAACCATATACAGAAAACAATATTAATAGTTCTGGCTATGAGTTTTCTTAAGGTCAACCCACAAAAAAAACGTATTTGAAAACTTTTGTATCAGCAGAGATGAATGAGATGATTTTCAAACAAAAAATCTCTTTTTTCCCCCCCTGTTCAATAGCTGGCTATTGCATCTGGTGCCTTGATCAAATCTAAAAAAGGGTAGCTCTTTCTCAGAGGAGGGAATGTCCAATAATAGAAGAGAACAGCCTGTCTCTCACAAAAAGTCTCAATCAACTAATCCAAAAAGACTATGAATACAGCCCCCCAGTGAGCTATGTTCATAAGATATTTTTGGTGCTAAATGTAACCTTTTAAGTAGCATTTTAGAGTTTCATAAAACCGCCACTCATCATACAAATGGGGTACAAGGGATAAATTACTGCACTCGTCCACTATCATTAGATGGCATCCAGAGAACTTTTTATTGCTTTCATTTGCAGGTGCATTTGAGCATTGCTAACAAATCTTTAAGTGCTGCAGGTATTTGTAGGCCTTTTCTCAAGTGAACTCTTCATTAAATGTGTTCAGTATGAGGCCTTAACCTGCTTGAAAATGTCTCTACTGTGGGTTTAGGTTATCATGCGCATGCAGTATGTATATGCAAGCAACACACTGTAGTTCACTCACTCGACACTAACTGCTGCATCTCAGATATGTCCCTCACAAAACACACACACACACGCACACACACACAGTACATGCTGTTCTTTCTGTTCTGTGTCCAGGGGTTGTGACTTTAATTGTGCCAAGGTAATTATCAGAAGCTATTTTCCTCAGACACTTTGGCAACAGTCACAGTCACACACACAGATACACACAAACACACACACAGAGTCACATGCAAACACCGACTGAAGCGCATTAGCACGCTTCCTTACAGACCACACAATCACACACACAAACATCAAACATCCACCAATGAATCCTAATCATTGCATTGGACCTTGTTTTTCCATCTCATGAATGTGACATGGACAACCCAGAAAGATCCATAATCACTAAATTAAAGCCATCTCAGCATCTCTCTTCCTTCTCCATCCTCTTTTTTCTATTGCTCATGCCACTTTTTAATTTCCATCCCTTCTTACATGGGAGGAGAGAAAATGAACTTTTGGCTCTTTCATTGTTTATGTGTCTTGTTTATCAATTTGAACTGGATTTTGTGAAGGCGGAGCTCATTTATTGAAGTCATAACACCACTGTTTTTTTTTCCGCTAAAGCTCTGATTTGTGTTTTTGCCAAGAAAAGGGTAATGAAACAAGAAACAGGGAATAGTTAAAATGAACCTAATTATTCATCATTTTCCTCTATTATTCGTCATTACTAGTCCTACATATTCTAGCAAAACACAGACTGGGTTGTGACTAGAATGTTAACATGTTGTACAACATCATTTGAACTAACTACAGTGTAACACAGCCACATACATGTATCAGAATAGCCAAAATAAAGAGAAAAAAAGGTATTTAAATGACAAACGGGAAATGAGTATACCACTGCAGCAACAGAAAGAAGAAGAAGCAAATAGTGATATATTATGCACAAACAACAATTTTGACATTAGAAAATGTAGGACAGGTCAAGTTAATGATCCAAACATGAAATACTTAAAGCAAAACAAATGTCTGGTAAAACTTTAATTTAACAGCAGATCTAAAATATGGTTTTAGAAGGAAAGCATGTCAGATTTGTTAGTCTGGATTAATTGACTGATAATTTCAAAGCCCTGGAAAAAAAAAAGTTTGGCATCCTTTAATTTTAGACATTTGAACATCTAAATGGGTCTTAGCCGAGAAAATAAGCTACTACAGAGTTCAACAAATAACTATTATAAATAATAAACAAATAGGTCAGAACCACACAAAGTAACCCTGTCATATCAGCGATTAATTTTTCAATATCTAACCAAGTCCACTATCTTTCCCTAACCGTAACCAAGTATTAACTTGCCTAACCTTAACCATACCTTGATCATAGGTTACTACCCATAACAACAGTGTTTTCCTAGGAGATACACTGTGTTTCCGAAACACGTACAAATAAAAATGGCATTTCCTCCAAAACATATTAGTCAATGTAAATTTAAGGTATGTAAACATAATTCATAGGAGATATGGCTGGATCAAGGCAGGCTTTAAAGGGTAATATAGATAAAAAAAATTCTTACCTAGAGAGTGATTAGTCTAAATGAAAAAATGACCATATTTCATAGTGTTTTCAGGCTACACTATTTTCAGGGATTCTTCAGAACTTTTATCAGCAGTAACTCTGGATCAACAGGCTTGTTCACAAAGTCTGAATATGCCAACAGAAAAACATTTCCAAAATTAGGTCAGTCCACTTTCTTTTAGATCAGCCAGATGAAACAAAATGCTTGTATAAATAAAAGGTAAGGGGAGAACTTTGAGGACTGCTTAACTGAAAGAAAGCGACCTATACATCACTGCACTCCTCCAACTGAGCTCATATACATTCTGACTTATAAAACTCTCTCTAGACGATACTTTCCAATTATATTACAGAACTGGCCCAATGAGTGTCTAGGCAGGTTTCAAGAGGTCCTTCTATCTCATCCATAGTTCAAACAGTTTGGCTTCAGAGTCTAGCCATACTGAAACTTCAAAATGACTAAACTACTCCAGGGTCCACTCTTTCTCTAGGTCTAACTCTGTCTTTCGCTCTCTCCTCCCCTCTCTCAGAAGATCCCTTCAAGGGCACCCAACATGTAAAAGGAATAGTAGACTCTTCATCTTGGTCTAAGTTTAAACTCAAATATATCAAAAAACATCTTTTTCCCCATCCATAAATTACATCTTAGATTACAAACACTTTTAAAGTGACACATAACAAATCGTCCCCTAGTGTGAAGTCAGTTTCCTAAATGTTCAGTATTTAGCCTTTAAGCAATGGATGCGAAATGTTTTACTCATGGGAGGTTCTGTGCTTTGTTCTTTCCAGTGGGAATACACTGATGAAGTGGCTGCAAAACAGTAAAAACTTCAGATGAAGACTTATGGCCGTAAAGAAGAACATTTTTGCCAGTTTTTCTTCATGCATTATTTCGTTATTGAGCATTATGTTATCCACATGGATTTGTGGCGGCTGCACATCCTTATCCTCTCAGCAGACAATAGAGTCCACATCCATTACTTTTTCTAATCTCCCAGTGAAATAATCAGCTTTAAACAAAGAGAATTCTGCTTTGATCAGGGCTGGAGATCGGCATATGTGAAGAATTTGATTTGTAAAGCATACTGTAAATGTGGCATAATAATACATTGATTCTAGTCTAGTGCATATCTGAACATGGTGCTCATAACTAATGACAGACAGGTTAGTCTGTAGAGTATAAAGTAAAATTTGTCATTGCCTTCCAAAACAACTAAAATGAATGTTTTCTGATATGCCACCCCATTGGTTAAGGTTTGGTTATGTTTGGGCAGCTAAAAGTACTTGGTTAAGGTTTGCGGTCATGTATAAAATAGCTTAAATTTATTGTTGACAGATTTCGCTTCCTCCTCCCTAAATGCCTGGTCACAGCATTAAAAGTCACAACATTTCCGGCCAAAATCAACTCAGTCCAATGGAATCACCCAGATTACTGCATTTGCTTATGGGGCAGAAGTAAGTCCACGCACATTTTTCATGTTGAGTTCAACTTTGGTGAACTTGCTGTGTGTCACCATCTCACCAGCTTTTATTTAACCCCCTCTGTCGAAGTATGACAGCTCCACAACAGAGGAATGGTTTGCAGACAGTTACGTGTTTTGAATAAACTGCGCTACCCAGTTAGCAAGCTCGTTAGCTGGTAGAACATTTTTGCCCTCTTCATTAAAGCATTTTATTCAGTGAAATGATGTACAATTCTGAGAGCAAAATGCCAGGGGGAGTAAACGGCACAGTACAGAGAATATAGAAATAAGCTCAGGGAGCTATTGTGACTGACCAAGGCTAGCGTGTTCTGGCTGTCTAGTGTGTTAGCAGTTTGCAAGCTACAGTAGTTTACCAACCAACAGCCACTTTGTTTTTTTTGGTGAAATAACAGTGTCATGATACTTACGCCTTTGCTTGTGAGAGACAACAGTCATTATTAGCACAATCACATTAGGTTGCTTATCAGTAAACATGTAAGCATATATAATTTTACGCATTTGAACAAACAAACGATGCCGTCGTTTTTCTGGTGGAGACAGTCTCGACAGTGCAGTCTGCCTTGAATCACCCCCCACTATGACTTTATTTCACTTCACAGGAATGAGTGTGAGGCTTTTAAATTACATATGGAGACTTTGAGATGTGACTCTAGTGTGGCTATTGTACTGTAGATTAAAAGACAAAGCTCTCTCATCTCTATCTCTGTACACATAATTGCTATCAGCGCTTTACTGTCTCCCCGCACCCTACACTCACTGCATACTTCTGCATATGTTTTCTTGCATCACTCTCCTTTGACTTTGATTTGTTTGACTTTGAGAAATGAGAGAAAGAGAGGTTGAAGTGAGACAGACACAGAGATAAAAAAGCAACAGCCCGGAGACAAGCTCAAATCTACGTCTACTATCTTTACATCTCAGGCCAGAAGCACCAAAGTTCTAGAGTTCTTTCCAATTTAGAAACATTATTGGTAGTCTCTCTCCCTCTCGCTATCTGTCTCTCTAACTCTAATTCTCTCTCTCTCTCACACACACACACACACACACAAACCACGCCCTCACAGACCTACAAACATTTTGTCTATCCTTAAGCCAGCCAGCTCTGTCTCTTGGCTTGTTCCCTCTCTGTCTTTTTTGCTTGCATTCCACATGCTCTCCTTTGTTTGGGCTTCATCTGATAAATCAGAGAGCATTACAATGAGAGGCTGCTCCCCAGCCAAATATTCCCCACAGTCTGTGTTAGCTGGCTTCCTGCAGATATGTGAAGATCTGAATAAAGATAAGATTAGGTGCAAGCAAATCAATCAAGGCACAGAAGAGAGAGACAGCGCCTCCCCTTCCATGCCTCATATTGCATCAATATATGTGAGGAAGGTTGTATCAGGACAGTTTCTCTTGAAATGTATGAGGAGAATGTGCAGTGTTTTAATAACAACCATGACATGAAATGAAATAAATGGAAATATGACATCATTTTCCAGCAAAAATATCAAGAGGATAAAGTAAATATATGCAATCGGCATATTACATTCCCGTTTTGTTACTGTATATTGCAGTTTTTCATTTTTATGCTTTTGCACAAAAGATTATATGTTTTTGAATTGGGAAATAAAATATTAAAGACACCATAAGCAATGTTAACATTATTTCTGAATAATATCATACTTCCAACCAGTCCAGAGTGTACCCCACCTCTCGCCCAATGTCAGCTGGGATAGGCTCCAGCCCCCCCCCCCGCGCGATAAGCGGTGTAGATAATGGATGGATGGATGGATCATACTTCCTTTATTTATCTATATTTTGAAGTTTGGAGTTTAGCACACAAGTGCAGTGCTATCTTCTCACACACCACACAATTGCTTAACTTGTCACTCTCTCATGATCAGTCTTCAATCATCTCTCTCCTCTAAAAAGCAAATGACCAAATCTCAGATGATGAAAGCTTGGCACGCAGGTGGCATCAATCCCTCATGAGGCGTTCTGTCCGACTGCTTGCTCTAGTGGCAACAGTCGCCTCCATCCCCTGAGACGCAATATGACAACTTCTTCACTCCCTCTCCTCTCTTTGTTTTCTCTGTTGTTTAATTACCCTCAGCTGTCATCAGTCCTCTTTGTTTCTTCAGGAAGCAGGAGCAAAAAAAAAAAAAAAAAAAATTAATCGCCTATTGCCACGCTGTATGCAAATCTTTGCTCAGACCCCGTTAAGCCGATGAGAGATGTGATAGTGGAAGAGAGGAGTAATTGGAGACAGATGTTGGAGAGACAGATCATCCGAGACGGATCAGTGAGCCAAAACTAAGATGCCACCCTTAATAGGATCTGGCAGAAAAATTATTATTTCTCTGTGTTCTTTTTATCTTCCCTTTGTTCAACTGTATTTTTCATAATGAAGTTACATTTGCTTGTCTCTGAAAAGTAGGAATCATTCCTTTTTTTCATGTGGTCTTGTGCACTTGTTTTCTTAATCAGTTCTCTTGCGCACACAGATGATGTGTATGTGTGCATAACACCAAGGGGGTTCATCCACTTCCTGGGTGTCTGCCCTGCTTGTGCACCCGTTGACCAGCAACACAGTGCCGACAGTGGGACCTACACAGTCCACAATAAAGACAACACAAAGCTCTTCACAGATTACATGAATTATGTTTACTGTATTCTGCTCTACATGACTTGAAGCACTATCTAATCATAGCACAAATATGTCTGGATATATATATTGGAATAAAATATTCTAAATATTTTTGCAACAAAACATATTATAAATGTAGCTGCCAGCTAGGTAGCTGGGTTGCTGGTAAAATCACATGACCTGTACTTAATGATGTCTTCATATGGCTCTGTGCTCAGACCAGGACCTCTACTTTAACATACTTTATGAATGCAACCCCAGAAGGTCACTAGAGGTCACAGGCTTAATTGGGATTGGCAAGCTGGTGGAAACATATACAGTAAGATGAAAGCAGGTTTCATTCATCTCCAATTACGTTTTCTAATTTGCAAACAAAATTATGTTGCAGCCCTCCCCTGTCTTTTGCTATGATGAGTTGTTTTTATTATGTTATTTTTTACGAAGTATTGTGTGCTTTTATTGAAAACCTCGTCTGTGAACTAAAGTCCTCCCACAGGACAATAAAATTCCAGCTCAATCTATTCTGCATGAAGTGGCTTATCTGATGTGCATTGTTGCAGTGCCCCAAGCACATAATAAAAAGGGCATTTCAATAAAGATGGACAATCATTTACTCCTCATCTGGTTGAAAGGCCAAAAACACACAGGTGCAACCAATCACCATGGGAGGTTCAGGAACAAATCACAGCATGATTGAAGTCATTCAGCTGTGTGATGTGCAACCAGCATTTGTTGTTCGGAGGAACAGAAGAGCTTCAGGTGGATGTTTCACTGTGAAGTCATCCAAGAGGGCTGAATGAATGTGACACTGGATGTTTATAGACTGGACTGATTCAATCCCACATCAGAGTGGGCTGCAAGGTCCAGAACAATATGACACAGGCACTGTATATTATACAGTATACACGCCAAGAGAAAAATCAAAAGGGTTTCTTGGCTGTTTCCAGAAGAGGTGTCCAAACATAATGCATCATTAAATGGCATACTGTTGGCATATGGGAGGCTTTATATTAGTCCATTACTATAATTTAATGATGTACTTAACTTCGCTTGAAGGTGGATTTAAATCGGACATACAAAGTTTGTGCTTTTCTTGATTTAGTGGAAGTTAAGAAGGGATGTATAATTGTTGCTTAACATAGATTATGTCTCAGGTGCATGGCAAGCTTTCTTATTTTTTTTTCTTTTTGTCTGGAAAAGGAAAGAGATTGAGACAAACAGCCACAAACAGATGAAAGCAACAGAGAGAAAGACTAAGAGAGAAGTCTTTGCAAAATCTTCTCTGTCTGAGAAGAAACAGGTTGTCTGTGACCTAGCATTTGTCCTCAACCAAGAGTAAAACAAATACACAAAAACAACATATGAACAAAACAAGAGCCCAAGTTTTGAAATTCCAAGGTTTGCAAACGCATGCAGAATGAACACTTTTATTTTCCATTTAAGTTTCTTGTTTCTTTGATCTACCTATTTCAGAGCAAACAAACAAAAAAAACCACTGCACAGCACGGCGGCCAAGTAGAGGAATGCTACGGGGAACAGAAACAGATTGAAAGGCAGAGAAAGAAAGAGAAGTGAAATCTGTCCATGACAAACACAGATGATGACAGAGTGAGACAGAAGCTGAAGCTGAACGTGCATGCCTCTATAAGACTTCATCTCAGAGTCATAAACATATTAATAAGCTCATTTCTAACGCCTGGAAATGTCTGCATTATTACTGTAAAATGTGACCTTCAAAACATAAAACACAAGGCAACGAGAGTGCTCACAATCTCCACACAGACAAATACAGAAATGAAAGTGGTCCAGAGAGCTTTCCATCTCCCCTTCTCACTGTGGTGCCAGTTCATTTGTGACTGTATGAGTGTGTTTTGTTAGCTTTCTCTCTTATTTTCTCTCTGTGGAAAATTGTAACCGACAGCAAAACCAAGATACTCTCAGGCGCCATATTCTCTCTCCCAAACCATTCCTACTACTGTATGTGAAAACTCTAATGCTATAGTGAAAAACACATTGCTCTAAATCAACTTTTGAATATTTCACCTTCCCATTACCTGACTGTCATAATTCAGTGACAAGGAAGTACCAGCAAAACACGACATGATCCTTTAAGTCAACAAGACAGAATACCTAGAACAGAGTGTCTCTGTCCCATCCATCAATGAGCAGGTCCTACTTCAATTGGTCTGCCCCTTTGTTGCCATCCACTCAATCAAGCTCAGTGGACACACTAAATGGGTGAACCGTGTCTGCCACCATGCTCCTCTGAATGTGGAGGATCGGTGACTCAGTTCAAGGTCGTCCCAGATTACTGAGCTCCTCAGCCTGAATGTGTCCAGACACCCTGTGGAGGAAACTCATTTGGCAGCTTACTTGTAAGTTCATTTTGCTTTGCGGCTCTCTCAACAGTCAACCACATCTCAGCAGTCACTGCACTTGACTTAAACCCTTTCTCTCCTGGTGGAACACAGGTCATCTACAATGGTAGCCACTTCACTTACGGAGTGTTCAATTTCACATTCATACCCTTGAAAGTTCAGCATAGATACATGAAATCATCCACTCAGAGAATGCTCAGTCTTGAGTCCTCAGTCCTTGGAGGGCACAGAACACCTTTTTCAAAGATGAACCATGGGCCTTAGACTGGGAAGTACTGACGTGGATCCCAAATGCATCACAAGCAGCAGCAAACCACTCCAGAGAACCTCAGAGATCATAGTCCAAAAAAGCTAAAAACACAGTGTACCACTTTAACATCACTGTTGTTAACACCCCACAGACTCAGATTCAAGACAGGATCTTGAATGTCTTCTGCCAGTTTACGATCTTAGCAGCCAAACCAGTTTTGAGAATATAAAGGCCTGATTAAATGCAGGCTGCAGTGTTTGACCCATCACTGAGAAGCTGCCAGCCCTCCTAAATTATGTTCATTAGCAATGGTTTCAGTGATGAGTTTTGGTGCCAAATGGTCTCAGTACAGTGTCAAAGGCCTCCACACCACCAAGGAATAATTGCTAGGGATAACACTGGCACATATTGCAGAAGGATGCTGTGTGTGCAACAAAAGGCACCTTTTCAGACTGAATTTCTATTGAAGCTTCAAGATATCATATCACTTGTGTGTGTATGTATATATATATATAAATATATATATATATATATATATATATATATATATATATATAAAGCCTTGTATATGTTAATATGGAAGCAATACAGTCTGATTTGGAGGAGTTTTAATTGGAACCCTGGGAAAGAAATAGTTATGAAGGCAAGAAAAGAAAATGATGACTGATACACTCAGATGCTTTTCCAGCAACAGATTTAGGTGCACGAGTGCTCTCACACCATCAGTCACTGTAGCTCCATCGACTCCCTAGGGTAATTAAATGGAGTGACTTATTTTTTGCTCAACAGTTGCTATTTATCCCAGTATAATTTGAATTTCCAGATAAATGTCACCTGTAGGACCTGAAAATACTGTTGAAGTAAATGAATGTCAATAAGCCTGACACAGAAGATCTGACATCAGAGAGGAGAACCCCGCTATCAGTTAGCAGGTTGACTGACATACTGTGCCAATATTTCTCAACAGTTCTGTTAATTTGAGTGGCTCTACAGCTGCACTCACGAAAAGTACTGTAAAAGTAACTGGTGTTTGCTAAAATTAATCTTCCAGATCATACGGCACCAATTTGTCATTTTAAAGCGTCTGCTATTGCAATGTTGCTTGACTGTTCTTTATTCACCGTGGTCTGTCCAACCCAACAGTGATATTAACACTGACCCCTCAATGGCTTCCAAGGCAAGGCAAGGCAGCTTTATTTATATAGCACATTTCAAACACAGAGGCAATTCAAAGTGCTTTACATAGGCAAGTCCCTCTTGCACATATAAACATGTGTAAACAGTGAGATAGTGGAAATCTTTGTGTGCTGGTGTTACCCAGAATTCATTTAGTTATGCGAAAAAACCTGCCCCGGTGTTCAAGTCAGACCTGAGCTGAGTGTTAACATCGTCATTGCAAATTACAGTTTCTGACCTCACAGGCTGTAGGTATACTTAGAGATGCATGCCTTGCAGTTTGATGGGGTCTGCTGTGCGACTGGGAATGAGTTTGCCGTTGAAGGTCTGCACTTGATCATTACAGATCCATTTCAATGTCCGCCTGACCACATGCAGTCCATGAAGGGAGGGAGTGAGAGTGCAGTGTGGAAATGATCCCGGCTGTAACTACTAAGTCCCTGTATGTGTCCATATGTGTGGCACTGTGTGTGTGTGTGTGTGTGTGTGTGTGTGTGTACAACTGGAACTCAGTCATACTTTCCAGGCAGAGGTCATGACTCTGTGGTGCAATACAGACTAAGAAACTGTGTGTATGTGTGACTGTGTGTGTGCGTGCAACTGCACACACATGCATGCTTTGGATTCTCCCCCAACTTGAGATATGACCTAGACACCAGAGATCATTCCATCCGCTAAGCCTCAAGCTACAACCGTCATCTCTCGCCTTTTCTCTCCCTGGAGGTGCCTTTCAAATAAATGAAGAAACACTGCTTGGTACTGGTAGTGTTGGAGAGAGAGAATTGATCAAAAATAAAGGACCACACCTTTACAGTTTGACACAGAATGGACATCACAATGTTTTAGTTAAGATAAGATGAAGCTTTCTGTTCTCTTTAGGTGGTCAGAATTTGTGCTACTGGGAACTTAAGTCTTCTGGGCTTCTTAGAAATGTTTAGCAGATGCGGTATAGTATGAGCAGACCTTCAGCTGAATCGTCTCACTCGACAAAAAAGATGTTCTATTTAGGCTCTCTAGACAGATTTTTTTTCTCGGGGCACATTAACTGCAAATCATTCATTTCTCTGTGAGTTTCTATTAATATTCACCAATTTGATTATACCCCCATGGATCTCTCACATCTTTTCATAAGCTACTTTCAAGTTTTTGGGAGGTAGCATTGGTGCTAGAGAGTTTTATAGAACAAAACTGTCGCACTGAGATGCACACAGATGATGAAGATGATGATGGTGATTCCGATAACATATAGAGATAATAATTTTAGCTCTCACCCTTTGTTCACATACAAACTCAAAGGAGCAGGCTTGCTCTTGCCTCTCATGAGCCTGAAGTTTGCGAGGGTTGTTTAATGTTAAGCACGTAATTTATATGCTCAGATCTGATTGGACAGTTATTATCTCCCATTGCCACCACACTGGTACACGACGAAGTAGTTAATTTTCCGCAGGTTTTCCGCATTGTTTATCTTTCTCAGGTCCTGGCTGTTTGTCAAAGTTCTATCATATTAAATGGGGAAATTGTTGACCGCAACAATCAGCCTTTTCTCCATTTTGTATGAAGTAGTCAATTTTTTTTTTTTTCTCAATGACACCTCACAGGCTCTGTATTTTTGTACTTATTGTGTCCAATATTATTGTGTCATATTATTTATGTGAAATCTTATATCTGTAATATTTTTCTTTGAATTGTGAGATTATTCTTTTTTCACTCACACACTTCTTCCTTGGTAATTTCTTTGAGATACTTCTTGCTACCACTCTCGATTCATTTCTGGCTTTTCAACCACATTCAGCAACAATGAATATTACAATGTTCATGTGCCACTTCTCAGTTTGCATGACTATGCTGAGGCTGGCCGACTTGCATGGGTAAATAATGGGAAGTGTTGTGCAGTGTTACATGTTTAAACCAGTGAGAATGGGTTACAGATCTCATTATTGATTATGGCTCCCATAGGTATTGAGACTTTTTTTCTCCCACTCTCTTTTCCCTGTGTTGCTTTAGAGAAACTTCACTTCACTACCACTCTGTCCCTTGTATATCTTCCTCCATCTCTCTCTCTGAAACCACTCTCCCCTCGGCTTCACTCCAAATCCTTCTTCCCTCTCTCCCTAGTTCTCTGGACTGTGATGCATGGCCGTCTGTGTTTTCCAAAAGTCCATTAGTTGCTGGCACTAGGCCGCCTCCTCTCCCACGGACAGAGATAAAGACGCAGAGCATGGCTGCCCAGCAAGCCGCATGAAAATGAGAGGACAGTGGAAAGATAGAGATGGAGGGAGACGAGGGAGAGAGAGAGAGAGAGAAAGGGGAGGATGGATGTGAAAACACCATGACACTGCCCAAAAGCAAAGGCGTAGAAAAGAGAATGAAGGAAGGGAAGGAGTAGGAACGTAAAGATGATGAAAACAAGGAAGCAAGAAGGGGGGATGAGAAATGGCATGGGCTGAAGGTGAGGTGAGGATAAGAAAGAGGGG
The DNA here is from genome assembly GCA_002120245.1 of Maccullochella peelii. Lineage (NCBI taxonomy): Eukaryota > Metazoa > Chordata > Actinopteri > Centrarchiformes > Percichthyidae > Maccullochella > Maccullochella peelii. The sequence goes on from LKNJ01000254.1 coordinate 104,442, forward strand.
TCAATAGTAACCAGATATCCTGCCACCAAAACCATTTATATCATGCTTTCTTTTTCTTTTTCTTTTAAATCCCTCCACCTGCTGCTTTGCCCCCCTAATGTATCCACAATCCAGTAATTGAACTTGCAGCTTCCTCCTCAAAACAAAACGCAGAGGAGTTACAGTGATTCATCCTCAATTTTTCTTCTTTATCCTCTTTTTATCTTGGAAATTAAGATGTTATCTAATGGTTAGTTTTAGGTCACAGAGCTGGCTAGACATGACGCAGACCAGGCAGATGAAAAATGTGTTTAAAAACTTCTTTTTTTCCTCTCTCTTTCTTTCAGCAGGGGCATTGGGCCCTCTGATTAATACTGTTGTCTAACTTTAGCAACTTTGCTCTTTGTGTTTCTATTGGCCTAATTGCTTTTGTGCTCTCCTCCATATTTCTCTCAGCCAATCTCTGAGTGCATTTTAATCTCCTACAGGCCTATGTACTAATGATGTGTATCTTTTTATGTTGGACTTTAGTAAGAGAAAAAAAAAAATCCAAGACAGTGAAAAAAACTTTAATTCTATTGCCTTTAAAAAGGTGGCTGAAATTTTTTAATTATGTGGCCAACAGCTGGTTTGGAATTGAGGTCTCCCTTCCAATTTGTTGTCTATCTTGTAAAATCAAACTCTGTGTTTTTCAGGTGGTGTGATTGCTTTTAGGTTTGTATCTGGTTATTTTGTCAGAGCTAAGTATGTGCCTGTATGTGTGCATGATTATGTGTGTGTATGTTTGTGCGATTATCTTCTAGCAATACATGGCCATCTACCTTCCTTCTCTGGCTCATTAAGGTGAGCTGTCTCATTTAGGGTGTTGGAGATATCATTAAGGTCACGAAGCTCATCATTGGAGGTCTTTTATTAAAGAAAATAGACATGCAATTGGAGTCAAACTAATGCTTTTAAATCATTTTTTTTTACTTTTAAGTGAAATTTTAAAGCACACCACTAGGACAAACTTTAAAGCAAGCTGGAGGAACATTTTCGTTAGAGCTTGTTTGAATTACACAGCAGTTAATAACTTTAAGCAAAGGAAGGAAAGGAAAGCAAAGAAGTGGAAGATGAAATTAGGCATTTGTTGTTCTCCTGTTTTTTTTGTTCAGCACTAGCTCAGGTAAAGATCTGTGAACCAGGTTGGAAAGATGAGGGGTTGCTTTCTTCCTCTAAAGTTTTGAGCTTGTCTCTACTGAGTACAAGGAGAATTAAATTGTTAAGATTGTTTGCTACAGGGGCTGTCAATGTATATGTGTACTGGTGTTGCAAACAATATATATATATATAAAAACAGATTTATGAAAGCTTTGTCATGTTGAAGTAGTATGGGACTCTTTCAAGCCTCTTCTGATATACTATGATGCCAGTTTAAGCTAACTTTGTTGCCTTGCAAAATTAATTATGATATCAAGAAGTATTAGAAACCAAGGACAACATTTGTTAAGGCTATTTTAGATCTCCACTTCAAAATAAATACTATTTGATAGAATTCAAAACCCCCAATCTTAGTTTATCTCAGTGAGACTACAGGCCAATTATAAGCAAATTCTCTGCTGAGAATCATATAATTAAGAGACAGTAGGATTTACATGCTCACACAGACACACAAATGCGAAACATACAAACACCTACACACGTGCAATAAAGCATCACGTTAATTGCTGTCATTCGCTGACTTTCATTGATTTCCTTGTTAGATGCTGTAATTATTACAGAGGCAAGGGGTATAGCACAGGACAAAAGGGAATGAAAGAAAAACAGACATTGAGAGGCAGAGAGAGAGAGAGAGGAAGAGAGAAAAAGAAAGTGTGGGTGTCAGATGGATTCTTGAGTCTTGGCTGGTAGAAGAGAGAGAAACAGATAAAAAAGGCAATTAGGTTTCATTATTAGATATGGGCAGATAAGAAAATATAGACAGTAATAGATTATAGAATTATTTCTTCCTTTCCTTATTTCATTTCTTTCTGCTGTTATTAAAGCAAACACTTATTATCTCCTCTTCTTACTTCCTTCCTTTCTGTCCCTCTTGTCCCTCAACTCTAGCGCAATTTGTCCCATCACTAGAAAACATGCCAGTTTTTAAATCAGTCACCACAATTGGCAAGGGTGGTTTCTATCTATCTTTTCTTATCTAGCATCAATCATTCCCTTATTCCAAGTGTGTCTTTTAATCTCCTTTCTTTAAAATGGAGGGTAAATTCTCCCCCATTCCTTCTTCTGTACTCTTCTTTTCATCTGCTCTCCCTGAATCTGAGTCACAACACAGAAACACTGTCATCACACAGGCACAGAATTGTAACAGCAGGAAATATGTTTGCTGTTTGGGCTTGTCGTGTTGAATCCTAATGAGCTATCAGACTCTGCAGGAAAAGAGCTTTCTCTTTTTCCTGTCAGGGTGATTTGCACTACTAGAAAATAGAAAATGAGAGAGCCCAGCAGCCACAAGGGCATTTTCTGGTCTTAGCAGAGGCTGTGTTATTACAGAGGATATTGCAGCAGTCATACCCAGGCACAGTGACAGATATATATCAAGCCAGCTTATGCCTCTGCAGAGATTTCATTCAAATCCAATAAAATGCATGACAAACACATAAATATGACATTAATTTTTTAAAATCTAATGAAAATGGTCTTGCCCCAGCCCTTCTGCATCATGCCATCACACTGGCTCAGACACAAAATACCACAAGCAATATTCCTGACTTTAAAAGAACAAACATGGTAAGCAGAAAAACAAGCCAAGAACACGCACTGAGGAAAGGAATGAAGGCAGGGAATTAAAGGCATGACAAGAGGAAGCACAAGAAGGATATTGTATGTCAGTGGGCACAAGTCCCATAGCCTTAGGCAACCTTGAGACCTGAAAGCTTTGTTCATGAAAAGTCAATCTGGCTCTCTCAAACCAGAGAGGGAGAGGAATCACACACAGAGTCGGTGTTCTGTCACCCGAACACAGCTGGGCCACCCTGCTCGGTAACCTTGGCAACTCCCTGACCAATGGCTGGTTGGCAGGAGGTCCATAAAAAACTGTGACACTGACACAAACACACACACACATACACACACACTCAGAGAGCACCTCTGCCTACAGATCTCCTGTTGACTGTGATTTGAGAGGGTAACCAGGCGTTAGAGAGGCCTCTCTAAGTTGAGAGCACACTGACACACGCATACACCTACACACACACACACACACACATTGTGAGACATTTGAGACGAGGCTCATTGATATGCTCTGACAACATATTTCCCCATCCACGTTGCTTCACACTGCTTGACTGGCTAATGAAGAGAGTGGTAGAGCTAGGAGATTATAGTGTAGTGTCAAAATCTTCAGACACATGATTTTACCTATGTGTGTTTTAAGGGAATTAGGACGGGTGAGACAACAGCTGGAGGGAGGAGAGAGATGGAGGAGAGGACAGAGAAGGGGAGGAAGAGGAGAAACATAGAAGAGAAAGAGAATAGGTTCTGTGGTTGCTCGCCATCAGTCTCCCATGCTGTCTTCCCAAAGCTTGCTCTCTCTCTGTTGTGTTTACTTCCTAACCATCACTCCGCCCATTAATCTCTCTTTCCCTGCACTTCTGTCATCATTCTCACCAGTCTTCCTATTTCTCTTCCTACCTTTTCTTGTTCTTCTATCTGTCTCCCTTTATCACCCTCACTATTTCTTGTATTGGTCATTTTTCTCCTTCCTTCTTGTCTGTCCATCCATCCACATTTCACCCCTTCTTTATTATTTTCCTTCTACGTCTCTCATTCATCCTGCCTCTTATGTTAATATAAAAATATCAGCTACAAGTAATGAAGTTTTGCTATGAGGAAAAAATATGACTGGGGGTGGGGCCACTTAACGCATCATTGTCATTGAAGGAGAGGCCTCATTTGTAGTCAGACTAATTCTGAATCTCTCTGTCTGTCTCTCTAAATCCTCTCTCTAATGTTTGATTGGCTGTTTTTGATGGCTTGTAGCCCCACTGATTAATGCGCCCAAGAGTCCATTAAAGCAATAGGAAAATAAAGAATTTATGTTTTAGTAAAACATGGTGTTAAAATCCACCCACATCCTCTGTCTCTGTGCTTGTTCTCTTCAATCTCCTCTCTTTCTTTGCAAATCTTCCACATTGTTATTTCCTCCATGTAGGTACCTGCCCACAGATTTTGTTTCTCCATCCATCCCTCCCTCTCCTTGCTCTTCTTTCTTGTCTTTTCTCACCCATTTACAGTAGCTCCCTCTTTCTCCAGTCCTCTTTAAGTCCCTCGCTCTTCCCTTATCACTCTCTTTCCACCTTCCTAAATCTCCCAATTTCTCCCTCCCTACTCCCCGAGCACCCATTTGCCTTCTATATCGTCATCCCCTCCTCCCTTCATCTCTCCTCTGTTCTGTCTCAATCGTCCTCTGGAGTGTCGTGATGGCCTCACCCAGGGCTGAAGGATCTAAACAGGCCTTGGTTGATTTACCACCAGCTCTATCTGGCGGAGGAATCAACGTAATCTTTATCATCATCACTGAAGTCATTCTGGTAAATTGGTGAAAGCTTAAAGGATTACATTATACAGCTCCTTACTTCCAGTCTTGAGATATATGTAGCAGAGGTGAAGAAATGATGGTAATTTTTTATCATACTTTCTGGAGTCATTATGCTAAATGGCCAGCTGGTGATAGGGAGATATAAAGTGATGGGCTTGTTACAAAATGGAGTTAAGACAAGTGAAGAAATTTGCCATCATCACTAATATTATATTAATGTAACATGTAAAACAGGTATGTGTGAGGAGAAGTATCAGTAAAACATTGCCAACAGTGGCCAGAAAAGTTAAATCCAGTGACAAAATTGACATTTTGGACAGTAGAACAAGCACACCCCTAAAGGATTGAATATAAGTGATTATAAGTGATAATACAACGTGAATGAACCCTGTGTGCTTTTGTTGACTGGTGTGACCTTATCAGCTGAATGGGTCAGATCCTTGTGTTCATGGTAATACACCAAAACAAATCTGAAATTCAAATCCAGGAAATTGGTATTTTACTCGGAAAAGGCAGTTTTGCAAATGACAGCAGAAATGCAAAAGTGCTTTGGCTGAGGTAAATGTTCTCCATACAGTATAATCCGAATATGTACATATGTATAACTCATTTAACTCCACTGTTTCCAACACACCAGCATCAACACACCTCTTTTCTTCCTCCTTTTCCTCTTATCCATACTTTGCCAAAGGCTTCATTGTCCTGTTCAAAGCTGTTCAGTTTAAGGTTAGGTTGGAAGGATAGTGAATTCACTGCTGGCACATTCAAGGTCAAGGTGTTACGTGTCTTTGTCTAGAGCAACAGCTTTACTCCATGCTTTCTTTACTTCTGGACTTGTTTTCAATTAACGTTGCAGTAAAGGTTTCAATTCAGTTTTTTTCTTTTTAAGAAGCTGCCATCAATATGAGACTTGGGGGTAATCATAATATATAGTGCGTAAGGACATGTGGGAAAAGACGCATTTTCTAAAGTGGAACCTTCCCATAGTGCAGCAAAGTCATACAGACAGAAAATCACTCAAACTGGCAATCCACTCAACTCTAAAATCACTCAGCAGTCATCAGAGACTCTTGAGGCCTGACAGAGAGTAGCTGTCATATATTCACACAGGGACACTTATATCAACTGAGTCAGGTGTGTGTGTGTACTGGCATATATGTGTGTAAGCATGCAAATGTGAAGATAGTGGTTTGTGTGTTTCAGCTTAAGTGTGTGAGTTCATGCCACACACACACACACACACACACACACACACACACACACACACGTGTGCTACAGTGTCAGGTCTTGAAAGCCACTCAGAGAAACATTTCCATTTGTCGTTCCTTTATATGTTATAGTCTCCTGTGGACTGTAGCTGTCGTGACTAGAAAAGAAACCATCACACAATCACTGATGTAATATTATAAGACACTTCAGGCTATGGACACATAAGTAAAATAAACAGTGTGTGCCCATTAAAGCTACATTATGGCATAGTACTAGTGCTGCAGAGCTAGCTGGTTGTTTAATATTTTTTAGCTGAAGGAGTTGCCATGTTCTACTGTGATTTTCCCTTTTCATGACAAATATATGATGCCTCATATTATTAGCACATCTCATTATGGTCTGTGTCAGTAATTTACAAGTTCAACACGAGTCAAGTCAACACAACAGTCAAATGCTGAGCTGTCAGGAGCTCCTCAACTAAAAGGCCTGCCTAACATCACACACACAAAAAAGACTGAGCAAAAGAATACTTTCTTTCCCCTCTCGAGACCATGCAAGAATAAATAGAGAGCAAAGATGAGTAACGCATTGCCTTAAACGGAGAAGCCATTATGTCCAACAGTGACATACAGCACACTCGTCTTTGATATATATGTGACACATGTGACAGTTAATGAGATATCAAGTCTGAGGTGCAACACCTCTTACTTTATTGAACGCCTTGATCATTGACTGAAATGGGAGAGACACATATATTACCCTGTGACAGGCCTCACCCTGCAGCACTTTCCTGGCTATGCGTGTGTGTGTCAATGCATGCATGGTGAGCACGTGAATAAATGTGCTGGTGTATATGTAAAAAGCATACTGCTTTTGGACATGCAAATATGTTTTTGTGTGTGCATGTGAGTGTTTCCACATGTACGTGCATCTGTGTGTGTGTGTGTGTGTGTGTGTGTGTGTGCACATGTATATATTTGTGTGTGTGTGATACCAGAGACAGCTCAGACACTGACCTGTTCTGACATATAATATCATTCTGCTGCAGGGGATCTAAACTGAAAAGGAAGAAAATCCATAGTGCACAGGAGACAACGGTGACAGAGAGGAGTAAGAGGTTTATTGTGAAAGAGAAAAAGGCCTGAGAGAAAGAGAGAGAGAGGAAGAGAGAAAGCAGCATCAGGAAAAGGAGAGAGAGAAGAGGAAGAGAGAGAGCATGACACTGAGGGGAAAAATATATCAACTTCTTAACCTCACAGGAATCAAATATAGCAAAAGGGACTGGATTGAAGAAGACAAACACATCCAAATAAATCAAACAGAGACAGAGAACAAAAGATGTCTGAGTCAGACTCACTCATGAGGTCTGTTAATAATATCATGGCCTTCCAAATAGCCTCCAGCTTGAAACTACTATTCCAGGTACTGTTCACTGGCTTCCAAATATAATTTTTAATATGAGAAGAAAAAAAGAAGAAATCACAACAGGTTGAAAGTCTCCACTTTGAAGGAATCGTTTAGGTGATAATTTCCTAGCCATTTGAACTTTAGTTCATCTCCTTTTAGCAAACCTTGTGAAAAGCAACTGAGAACAAGAGATCATTTAGCCTCTGACACATCTTTTGTCTCTGTGTGACAAGCTCCAAGGTAAAATGATCTGCTGGCAATTTTCTCTGAAAGGAAGATTAATTTTAGGCGCTGAGTACTAAATGTAGAAGAGGCTATAACCAGGATTTGACAAAGCTAATTGAAGTTAAATTTACATTTATAGTACTGTGCTTAGTAATCATTAAATAACATAATTTGAGTTTCATTAGAGGTTTAAACATACTATCAAACATGACAATATGATGTGTCAGTGATGGTGTCACTGCAGCAGAAAGAAAACCTCAGCATGTGTCAATGCAGCTAAGAGAGAGGGACGGGCATTAGTGTACCACTAGAGTGCACCCTGTACCCTTTAACACAATGTAGATGAAGAGGCTGACAGGGAGACAGAGGGAGATGCAGAAAGGGAAACTATAAAAAGAGGTGGAAAAAGAAAGAGAAAAATATAGAGAGGGTGGTAAAGTTGGGGAAATAGAGTTTACATACAGTTTAAAATAAAGAGAGGGGAGAAAAGAAGGAAAGAAAACATCAAGTCAAGAGAGACGCAGTCAGAGGGGAAGGTCTGCCTCCTTCTTGCGTTCTCTCTCATTGCTGCTGTGCAGTGCTTGCTGCCACTATGGAGGTGTCACCTCTGTCATGTAGAATTTATCCATGAAAACCAGATCCTCTCCCCATCCTGCCCTTCATCCAGTTCTGTCTCCTGTCACTCCTGCCTGCTCACACCCTGCTGCTATTGAAAAGCAACCTTCTTTTTTATATGACTTACTTATCATAGAGCATCCAGTCTCATTGGCTACTTAAAGAACCATCTACCTTAAGGCATTGCTCCTGGAAATATATATATCAGTAGACACAGCACATTTAATGCAATGTAGCCACAGGACGACTATCTTACTCAAACTCTGTTACTATCAGTATTGCCATCACTCTTTCTGCTGACACATACAGATATTAAAAAATAAATGAATTACTCATCACTTTTACTTGATACTATTATGCTAGGCTTACTTGTGTGTAATAGGCTGATAAACCACCATAAAGCCACCTAATTTGCACCAGATCTTCCTTTAAAGCAGTGGGTGAGGCTGTCCAATCGGTGATACTCTGATCAGCATCTACATGTACCTTGAAATGTTTTTGTCTTCTGATCATCCTCTCTTTGGTCTGAAGCTGCAATAACCATGCTAGTCCACAAGCAAATGGGAAACTGGTGCTTTAAATTTCCTCATCAGAGTAAAACAGTCTGTCAGTGTCTTTGGCCATGCACTTGGGCGGGACTAACGCCGTTGTCAAGCTGTTGTATAATGTAATATATGTACGATATATTATACTAAGAGATCGATATGTCGACACGTTTCTACTTTATGTATCAAAGTGTCAATATTTTAGAACTTTTACCAATACTTAAAGCGTTGTGATGGTTTGAATTTATTGAGAAATGGCCTGTATCTAAAACTCTTCGTACTTTTATATATGTGGTCAAAATCTGGGCTCTCTCTATGTTGGACACTTGAAAACACTCTCAAATGTGAATTTTATTTAAATACAAAAGATATAAGAATTTTGTGAGTCCTGCATTAAAGACATGAACATTTTTATGTAGGACTTAACATGAAATGTACACAATATTATGACTTATATAACTTATGTAATAATATGCATGCCAATTTAGCCATATCAGAGGCTATGTCTGTTTTGTCAAGCTGCTGGTGTCAAGTTGGTAAACAAGAGGATAAATATATTTTGCTTATACACACGCAAAGCTCTGTTTAGCAATAAATGTCTGATTTATTCATGATTCTAGACACACTACTAATTAGTTTAACATGCTCAATAAACACCTCTGCCAACAAGAACTGTGTGTGAGTGAGTGTTAATAGTTGTGTGCTTATATGCTGTTATGTGCTGCATTTATCTCATCATTTTAAAAACACCACCCGCCACTTTAATCACTCCTCCCAACACTTCCAACGCTTTCAATTCTGGCTACAGTTCAAGTCTAATATATTCTAGAGGGAGGAGGGATAAAGTGAGGCCCTCACTGGCAGAGAGAAGGGCGATGCAAACAGAAAGCGGGATGCGTGCAAATGAGATGCAGCAGTCAGGTATTTATGATGCTGAGTAATCACCAAGGGAATTAACTATTTAACCATGCGCGTGTTATCTGTGTATCGTTAACATCGTTTACATAGATTTATCCCCTATCAACAGAGACGACCCCCTGTAGCATGAGCTGTATGTGTAAACAGTACTGAGGCGGAGCTGTGTACAATAAGGATGTACTGTATACCATACAAATATTAAAAACAGTATGAATTAGGAGTGAAGATTTACAAGCAAATGCAACATTCTTACTGGTACTGACATAACATCAGAAAAACTGTACAGTGATTTTGATTTCAGCACACCTAATGCAAACCATGGGTGGTATTAGAATATAAAAGAAATATTTTATCACAATAGCGAGTACATATAATTTTTGCAAAAAAATAAAAAATAAATTAGAAACTCATGAGCAGGCAAACACCATGAAACATTTGCTTCATTGATCAAGCCTTGTGCTACTTTGGAATTTAAGGACATAAATGCACTAAGAGCTGAACAAATAAATGTGCTGGGTGTCTCTAATGGAGGAGATATGCTGGGCAGCAATGCTCTCAAGTGAAATTGAACTCTGGGAGAGCAAGGATGCAGGATGAATCTTTCAGTGTGATCAAACCACGAAACTCATCTGGTTTTCAGGGCTAATGTCACCTTATACAATCAAATATGTTTATGTCATGTAAATGTTGATTGAATTTGATCCCCTAACCCCTGCTCTCTTCATTGTGAAAAGAGGTTTAATATGATTGGTTAACTGTAACTTCAATTACAACACTATCTGAAAGATACGTAATACTGTAGTTAATATGTTCAAAAGACTCAACGCAAGTTAGATTCAAAACTGTAAAACCTATGGTGACTGAAAATATTAGTCATGCATGTGACAACCTCAGAGGCTAATGCCGTTTTGTCCTTCGGGTTGATTTCACAATGCAACCAAATTAAGCCCGTTCTCAAAGATGACAAGGTCAGGTATTGGCAAATGGTGGCTTGAATGTGAATGCTTTGCACTGAATGATGAATAATTGCTTTGATGGTGCCACCATTCTGCACCTGGTCCCCTCTATTCAAAACCCATCACAGGGATCATACGACTCAAACGTTTGTCTTACTAACCGCAGTGATTTTACATGTGTCAAAGGTCCTTAGTTTGGAACTGACAACTAATAAAAAAAAGTAAAGACCTACCTTGCGAATGCCTTCTTTTGACTCCTCGACATTATTATCCCCTCCTCCAGTGCGGTTAATCATCCGCCACATCTGGGAGTACATGGGATCTCTCTCAAAGGGGTTCATAGACTTGGATCGCACCTGATCATAAACTGCAGAGTCCAACACTGTACCATAAGGCAACTCTGTCTGCTTGGATAAGTCCTGGAGAGACCTAGAGAGAGACAAGTGGTGAACAGAGTTATTCACATTGTTTCCAGCCATCCATTCATTGTAAGCACCATGCAGACTCTGCCTGAATGGTCCGCTTCACATCACACATGGGGCTGTGTTGATCCCCTGGGTATTACTGTTGTGGTGATACTGCAGTCACCTTTTAGCTGTTCTTTGGTGGCTGTAGTTGTAGTAATGGATGCCGTAATGTCCTGTTTTCAACAGCATGTTCTCTGTGCAACAAGCACCCACAATCATAGTAGATACCAAACTACACTACTATCTCATCTACTACCATGATGACACTTTCTAATATGGCTTTGGAATGAACAGCCTGTCCAACAATGTAAAAAATGAGGAGTTGATCCTTCTGTACAATACCAGTCCATGGTAATGAACCAATAGTATGAACCATTCTGACTGTGAAAAATACCACACTCCATGCTCACAAATTTACCTCACTTTTCTTTTCAAAAGAGTTAGTATTCACTCTAGTCATAATGTATGGCAGTTTGGGGGTAATGGTGTGAAATTCAGGGAGGTCAGATTGTACATGAACTTGGTAAAACAGCAACAGCAGCCCTGAAGCTGTGTCTTGCTCAAAGGCATTACACAGGGGTCAAAGTCTTCTACTCACTCACTCTACTGTATAACTCAGCCTGTATTTTAAAACTAAACCATATTTTTTAATCGTACATTTAGGATAAAATTAGAATAACACAAACAAACAAATAAAAAACAACTGTTTTATGCAGTGGTGAAAGAGGAAAATGATTAAAAGTTGCCCATCCATTGACCTGGATTAAATCCTTAACTGCGGTACTTCTGGTTTGGCACTCTTACACTTGCAGGAGGGGACATGGTGAAAGATCAAGCCTTTGTTACTGTCTTGCTAACCCCCAGTGATAGCTGACTAGGCCTGGAGAGGAGGGCATTGAACAGTGCACATGAAGTATTCATGAAGTGGCCAGCTGTACAGTTGTTCACACTATCTCTTCCCCATAATGAATGAATGATTTGGATCTAAACTCTCCATGGGCCAACAGTGGGAGTTGGCAACAACATGTAATTGACATGGAATGAAAATGGAAAAATGTGGATTGGCCATGACCAACAAATGTGAGAAAAATGGGGATGGAAAGCAGTTTAGACAGCAGCACTCACTCAGTTCACAGTGCTGAACAAGATGGCTTGGCTAACTGCACATAGTTGATACAGTTGATAGTACAATTATACCAAGACAAAGGGAGACACTAACAACGAATTAGAAATGAAACAAAACACAAGTCAGTCTGTCTTGTAATTTCTTTTCTTATTTCTCTCTCTCTCTCTCTCTCTCTCTCTCTCTCTCTCTCTCTCTCTCTCTCTCTCTCTCTCTACCCCTCACCCATAAATTGCCACCTCTGGGGGAATACACAAGCTATTGTTAATTATAATGCAACAGTGCTTAGGTTGCCTCTCAAAGAGTTTGGCCGCTGAGAAATGTAATGGAGAACCATTACAAGAACTAATTACTGTTTGTTTGTTAAATGGCTGCTACATACCACCCATGGATTTGAGAGACACACATTTGTGAAACAAAACATGCACACAAAAACACTCAACATGTCCTGCTTAATGAAGAACAACAAGTGTACAGTATCTCAATTCATTAATTCAGCTGTAATATACCCACAAACCAGATGGGCACAAATATAAGCACACATACACACACATACGAAATAACACAATCAGACTTTTTCTTGCAGTTCCTCTCTCTCTCATGCCCTCCTCAACTATCTCTCTGACCTGCACTGGAAAATAAAACAACCTTTGAAGATTTGAACTTTTCTGGTTGTGTGGATGTCTAGTAGAGAGAGAGTGGGGGGAAATATGCCATGTCTTAAAGATGAGTTGAGACTTTACTGAGACCAAAACAAATTTATAGTGATTTCATTGATTCTTTGATGAAGATTATGATGAAACAAGACAAGGAGATAACAGAGGAAGAAGATACAAAGAGTTTGCATTCAGGATGGAGTCAAATGTCCAGTGTGTCCACATTGATAGAAACTATACTGCAGCTTCTGTCAAAATAAGATGCAGAACTGGTTTGATATGCCTCTATTTTAGGAGGGTTGTGGTCTCTGTATCTTTCCAAAATGCTCAAGATAAAATATGTGGGGAAAAAAACAAAAAAATGTTCATCCTTTGATATCTCTAAAACACAGAACAACCTGTACAAGAGTTAGTTGTTATAAAGAACAACCCCTGCTGTGGCTAAAATGCACTATGATGCAGTATGATATTTACTTTATATGACCATAATGTATTTCTATGGAAATATGGAAGGACTTCATTTCAAGAAAGACGGACAATTTAGAGAAGGAGTGGAGAAAAAGAAATACAGCCTAAGAGGTGTTTACAATAATTCAGTTTAATCAAACACTTTTAAATGTCTGGATTTTAATTTAAAAACACTGACATTGGTTGTCTCCAGATTTATTACTTTGTGTGTGTTGTCTTTAACCTGACACGCCAGATGGTTTGTTACACAGAACCATCTGAGAAGTCGTCCTTGGAAACTGTTTGGAAAAGGGCAGGCACTTTTTTAGCTCTTTTGCATCAAGGAAAGCCTTCAGTACCATTCTTTGCTCTTCTTTCAGTGAAGAAATACTCTCCAGTTCTCATACTATAACTGATGCTATAGCAGCCTCTGTGCTAACCTCTTTAGGAGCCGCCATTGTTATTTTTGAACGAACAGCCACTTCTCGCTGTCGTCACACCTAAACCACGCCTGTAGCTGCCAGTAGTTCTTCATAGGACACTGACTGGTCCGAACCACTGTGGTTCAGCCACAAGCGCATAACTTGAAGCCTGGCAAGATGGATTCTTGTGTGATCTTGCGAATCCAGCTGCCTCGCAAGGTAATGCTGTCTTACGGAGATATGCATGTATGAATTATGTGCTTAATTGTCGTTTTGGGAATGTTTTGTGTGAATCTAACGTGTGCATGTCTGCACACACACTTGTCTTTCTGTCCTGTGTGTATGCTAGTTCATTTTGCAACCAATTATATTCCCCCTAAGCAGCAGCTCAATGAGCAAGTAAATGGAGTGAACAGCAGCTGAATGTATCTTGTGACAAATAGTAAGTATGTATGTGTGTGTGTGTGTGTGTGTGTGTGTGAGAGTGAAAGAGAGAGAGAGATGACTTGCATGTCAATCAGTGTATACAGTATGTGTGTGTATATCTTTGATTCTGCATATGTGGTCATCTGGTCATATTCATTGAAAGCTTTTGGTAATAAAATGCTTTTAGTAAAACAAATTTCACAAAGCTAAAACTGTGTAACCTTAAAGGGGAACATCATACAAATTAGTGTTTGTTTTTAGCTGCTTTTCATTTATTTTTTTATTTAGCTAGAATGACTTGAGTTGCCACCTCATAGACAAATTACAGACAAATTATTCCACAAATATTTGCGGAGAGACAAAGCATGAGCTTTTGTTTTTTTCAGAAGCCAAAAGGACAAAGATGATTTTATCTGATCCTTTCTTATCTTGGCTCTGTGATTCTGTGGAGAAATTAATTTGGGTAAAGGCAGTACAGCCTTGATAAGTTCATTAACTTTTTAACAAATGGCTGTTGATTCACTGTAGACAGCTGTGCAACCTTGAACAACAAGCAATCTGTGCAGACTGAAACCAAAACCCGAAGAGTTTTTTTTCTTCCTCAAACTACAACAGCTAAACATGGTCTTTAGTAGGCTAGCTAAATTTTAAAGCTGCCAAAGTGTTGCTTATATTTGATTATTTATAAATATTGTAGGAGTTTGGGACCTAACACATGCCAGTTTTCTTTGTATGTATCATGTAATGAAAGTATTTAGAGGTGTTTTTATTATTGATTATTATTTTCTCTATGTTACTGTTGGTCACTCTGAAGCAATGTCATTATGTGTTGCTATCTTTTCAGTAGCAATGTATGTGTATTCTGTGCTCTTACAGTAGCTAGCTTATGCATCTCTACTGTTAAAGTGTACATTTGATATTTCTGTTTATTCCTGCTACCATAAACTGTCAAAGTTTATGAAGTGGTTACAATACAGTGTTGTTACAATCCCTTTCTCACCAACAGAGGGTGATAAAGTGACAGGGTGACAGTAAGTCTTGACTTCATGGCCCTTAAGGGTCATGAAACTTTAAATAACCAAATTGGCTGCTACCAGTTTCTTCATTGGGACTGCTGTCATACAGACAGAACAGTCACCACTCTCTCAACAGGTGCCACCTCTTGTTGCTATCCAAAATCCATTTCTCATTCTGACTCATCGCCAATACCCCCCCCCCGTTTTTCCATGCCTCTTTCCTCTCTCTTTTTTCTGCCCTTCTCTCTTTGTTCCCCCCAACCTCTGCCCCTCTCCTCCCCCTTTTGTTCTTAATCCATCTCATCTTTTCTCCCACGCACTTCCTCTCTTCATTTCTACTTTATAATGTTCATACCGTTTTGTCTCTCTCTTTGTCTGCTGCTCTCTTGCTCCCTCTCTTTGCCACTCTCCACTGCCACCCTTCACGGTTTTCCTAAAAGATTCACACTGAAATTGAGGGAAAACATCCAAGCGTGAAATAGTCCAGAGAGTGTTCTGAACGCTCACTTGTTATTTCATTTCCAGGAAGAAACAAGGGCATTAATACTTAAAAACCCTGTCTGTCCTGACGGCTCAAGAAACAGCCGCCATCCTTGCCCGGCCTTCTCTTCCTTTCCTGTCCATGCATTCGCTTGCTTGCTCTTTTCCATACATAACTAATTCACTCACAAAACCACTCACTCCTGTTCCATTTGCGTAATATGTTAATCAAGTATTTTATCAGATAAAAATACACGCTAATCACAACATCACAGTCTTTTTCAGCTCGGCTACTCCCTTCATCTCTCCGCTGAGGTGTTGTTATGCTTTACAATTACTCTCAGTTTATTTTGGGTGTGTTCCCTCTCACCACTCACCCCACCACCCATCTTTGGAGGCCCAAGGCCATGTGGGTGTTGCTGTTTAGGGGGTAATTACGCTACTAATGACCCCAGAAGAGTCAACACATGAAAGATAATACATTAAAATTTATGGAAATCCTTAATTAGCTCAATGGATGCTGAATGAGGCGGTTAACTGAGAGGCACTCATTAATGACAGAAAATTTAAGCAGAAAAAAAAACAATACAAGAAAGGATAGACAAAAGAAAATAAGAAGTTATTCCTTCTACACATCTTCCAAGGGACTAGAGAGAAGGAAAAAAACAGACAGTATGAAGAACAGAGAGGAAGAGAGTGGAGACAAAAGGAAAGGAAAAAGGAGGAGGTCTGCCAAAGACAAAAAAAAAAAGGGAAAGGGAAAAGGGAAAAAGGGACGACAGAGACACAAACTGACAGAAACAAATTAAGAGACAGATAGTGATGAGATTTAGAGAAATAAATGTTGTTTATTCCAAAGCCAAGCACAATTAACTATGGCACTGCCGGGCATAGCGGATGCTTCGGCATGCTGATTAGTCCAATGAGAGATGAGCGTTTCCTAGTGCCACCAGGAGAGAAGCAGGCAAACATATTATCACAAGGATAGATAAACAGAGGGCACAGAGCTTAGGGAAATAATGTGTGTGTTTTTGTGTGTAGAAGGCTTTGCCAGTTGCCTTCTCTGCCCCCAACCTAAAAGGATCATGCAAAAACACTCTTCTTACTTTCTTCCATACTGTGCCCCATTCTTTCTCTCTGTTTCTCTTTATCTTCCCTATCTGCATCACTGGAAACACGCACACACACACACACACACACACACACACACACAAACATAAACACTCACACAATGATAGATCCAAACTTCCGGCAGGCAGGAAATTACTATCCTACAATGGTGTGAAGAAGGAGGAGGGGAGAACGAATGGAGAGAGGAGAAGGAAAGGATAGGGAAGTAATTGTGTGTGTGTGTGTGTGTGTGTGTGTGTGTGTGTGTGTGTTGCCTCTCATGTATTACACTTGCCTGATAGAATGGATTTCCACACTGAGCAACAATCACAAACACACTGGGGAAGACTGCAGAGTGTCTCTGTGTGTTAGAAATAATTTGTCATGTACGCACAATTATACACAAAGTCTATGGTGAATAGGTGTTGTGTAACTTGTACATCTGTGTAAATGGGATGTGCAGCTTTAAAGTATGACTAAATATAATAAATATTGGTGATATGTAATAGTTAAAGGATTTCAGTTCTTGCATCACAATACCAATGTCAAAAGAATTCAGTTTTTCAGAAATTAAAGCCATGGAACCAAATATTTTGATGCCAGCATGCTGCCACCGCTGACAAAATCTCATACTTACTGTATGGAGTTCTCTATGCGTGTGATGGTGAGGAAGGCTGCTAAATTGGCAGTATACGAGGAGATGACAATAAGAGCAAACATCCACCAAATGCCCATCATCATCCTTGTAGCTAGAGTGGTGTAGGGCACCTCTCCACCTAGAAAAGAAAGAAAGAAAGTTAAACAAATGCACAGTAACAGAAAAAGACAATAAGGGTGTCACATCAACACATTCATGCAACTCTTTGCTGCAGGAAAAAAATCTGTTAAAACAAGCAAAGCACATCCTGAAAGATTATGTTTGGATTAACCGATCTGATCTGATGCTTTGGCACAGATCTGATCTTCACATAGCGGCATGAAGCAGGAGAAATTGCAGAGAATTTAATCTATGCTCTTCCGGAAAGACATCAAAAGAGCACATCTTTGCTACATAATATAAATGATAATATTAGGTAAAGGTGGTCTGTACAGACTGTCTTTAACTCTCTGGAAATGTGTTTGGATACAAGTTAAAAAAAAGTAACCTGCTATTGCAATAAATTATCTTGCATAGCATCTTTAAGCTTGATCAATCTGAACAGAAGGTGTAAATGCTTGTCAGGCCTTCCCATTAGGATTTAATGCTGCCTGGAGCACATTACAATGAAAAGTGGCTTGTCCGTCTTCAAATATAAAACCTCTTTATCCCAGTCTTGTGAGATAAGCAGCTTTTGTGGCCTTGTCCTCTGAAATCTTGTTGTGCTCGGCTTTCTGTGAGCTTCAAAAATGGCTGTCACTAACTCTGACCCTCACAAAAAAACCAAAATCTTCTTAGTTGTGCATTAACCAGGAAAGAAAATAGCACACATTTATCTTTGGCTTTTCTATTGTGCTCAGGTAGATTGTGGGCTAGCCATTCTAATAATACACACACACACACACACACACACACACACACACTTATGCAAGCTTATTGACAATCATGCATACACACATTTAGGTACCTTACATACACATACAAATA
This sequence comes from Maccullochella peelii, assembly GCA_002120245.1. NCBI lineage: Eukaryota > Metazoa > Chordata > Actinopteri > Centrarchiformes > Percichthyidae > Maccullochella > Maccullochella peelii. Next base: position 122,643 of record LKNJ01000254.1, read on the forward strand.
AATGCACAGAGTAATGATTGATTTGCAGTCAGTGAGCTCTTCCTCACTGCCTTTATTGAAGCCTGTTAAAAATTAGCCTTATTTATCCCTGTAGCTGGGGATCATTGTTACGTCGACTCAGACCAACAGACACTCTCCTCGCTCCCACTTCCTCTAACCCAGACTCAATAATATATGCGACACCCACGTAATCCCATGTTCCCATTATCACAAGCCGCTTCTCTTTCTCCACTTTATTCTTTATTCTTGCTTTTTCCATCTTCCTTTCAGGCCTTTTTTTTTTTTTGCATCGCTTATAATATTAGATTTAATTCAATTTCTTATCTCTCTCCCTCTCTCTCAGTGGGTTCTCAGGCAATACATTTGCTGTTGACATCAGGTTTTACCACAAGCCCGAAGGCAGAATAATGTGTAGAATTGCATTCTATATTCAGTTCAAATAATCCCTGTGCATGTTTGCCTGTATTATTCTCCCATATTTCTAACCTTTAATACTGTATGCTTTTATGCATAATTATATGACATCTTCAGTTCTGTTATATGTTTTTAAAATGTTTGGATCTTTTATGGTTCTTTGAGTGTTTAACCCGCAGAGAGTCACATGTACACTACTGTGGTTATGAAATCCTTCTTTTCATTTCATCTGCCATTGATTTCATCAGGTATCCTAACTGAGATTGACACCTCTTTTTGCAGACAGATTAGAAAACAACAGAGAAAACATTAAAATCCAGATTTAAAAAGAAAAACACAATACAATACAAAAGTGCAATGTCTAAACTGTAACCTGTTCAGCAGTGACTTATGCTGTCTTTATGTTTTGTGTGTATTTCTCTCTACCTGCTTTCTCATCTGACTCACTTCATCTTTTTCTTCAGATTTGTAATTCAAAATGTCATTCAGTCTTTCTGAGTCAGAAAGCTTTGTAAATACATATACTGTACATACAGAATGTAATGCAAAGCATTTGCCTTTGTATCAAATAGTTTTCAGAGAAAGAAAATCTAGAATGCAGGGTTATCAATTAGAATATAATAAATATGTAAATAATATTTTGGATAAAGTTCATGCAGTTAACTATTCATGAGAAATGACTGCAGATTTGCCAGTGGGAAGAAGAAGGATGAATGCAACCAACAGGCACAGATGCTTCTTTCTCATTACATGGGCTGCCAAAAATGTCCAAATATATGCCAAACCGTGACTGCAGTATCTTGGACTACAATAGCTCCTAAAACATGACCTTTTGTGAATCATTTCACCCACAGAATGTATTTTGGGATTTTTGGTTTCATACTGGCAATATCCATGGAGGACCGATTAAGTTACCAGAAAAAGCCTATTGTCAAGTCTCCGAACAATTTTCATGTTGATTTATGGCTGCACAAGTAACTTTTATAAAATATTTAATACAGTTGAGAAAATGACTCTGCTGAGCGCCGACATCTGAATGTCCCAAAATTTGAAGGTGGGCAGACTTTTGTTAGGTTCTTTGAGATATTGTAGAGTTCTCTCTGTCCCTGGACAATGTCTAAATCAAATCAGGATCAACTACAACAGACTTTTTGAAAAGGTCACTTTGTTTCCTGCTCTAAATATGTGTGCATGCGTGCATGAGAGAGAGAGAGAGAGAGAGACACAGTGGTATCTTTGTACGATATTATATAAACTTGAATTTATGAAGATCAATAAAACTAACTGAACATGGAGAGGTGGGTTGAAAAGGCCCTTAACATGATTTATTTGAAGAGTGGTCAGGCATTGATTTTAAATGTGACAAAATGTCAGAAACTTCTCTCCCACTTTACTATGGACTTAAACATCAGCTCTTAAAGTGTTGCTAAAATAGTAAGGTGTACAATAATTGATGTTCCTGTCAGCTGTCTCATTCTATGCTCATGTTAGTGAACAAACAGCTTACATGGTTTTATGGCACAATATTTTCCCTTTCTGTTGGCCATTTAAGTGACACAGTCAAGATCACAAAAAGCCCGAATCCTTATAGGGAAAGCAGATCCAACCTGCAATCAATCAGCTCATCACTCCAGCATTACATCTACCCCGGCTCTTCAACCATTCTTTGCCAGATTGTTGTTTCAACCCATGTTCTCATGTTCTTGGCCACTCTACAATTGTGCATTGTGAGTTATTCTCTCGTGTTGTTTATTGCTTGTTTACTCACCGTGTTTCCTTGTGCCTTAGGATCATTATAACCCTGCCTTCCTCCACGCTTGCTTCCCTGCCTGCTAATCTCAGACCATACCTGCCAGCCCATGCTCACACTCTCGCCTACCTCCATTCCGGACAAAGCTACGCCATTCTCCATTATTCCATCGACCTTCAACCTTTCCTCATCATCTCAACTTCCTGAAAATCCATCAATAAAACCCTTTCTAACTCAACTCCTTTCCCCTGTGTGTGTTCTGCACTTGGGTCTACCCAGCAACCCATAACAATGTGGTGCTGTATAGTGAGAGGATATGATCATCATTTACTTATATTATATAAAATTGTATGATATTGTGTTGACCTAAGAGGGCACGATTCATCAATGTGGAACTTGCTTTGAAGTCCATGATGAGACCGATCGAACAGCAAGAATAGGCAGTGAGTGAAAAATACAAATTGTTTGCTTTTTATTTATCTTCCTTTTGTCAAGTAAAGGACAGCACACACCAACAGTGACACATCACTGATCTATTAAAACCATTGTATAAATTATGTGTGGTGCTATCAACCCAAGCATCCATCCATCAAAAGCGTCTTGCATACAGGGGAATAGATCCAGATGGGTTTCCATTCTATGCCATTGAGGAAGAATACAGGCAGGCAGCGAATCCTTCAAGTTGGTGAACAATTAAGTCATGTCATGTGGATGTGTATAGGATGCAAGTATGTATAAATGCCTTTTGTATCTTTTCAAAAACCATCCTTTCCGAGCACTGGGACACTACAACAGCACCATCAGGATAAATGACAAAGAAAAAAAATATTGACGAACATGCATACTCTATAAAAGAAGTCTTTTACTAAGCAGCCCTGTAAAGGCCATGCAACTGCTTGTGCACAACCTCAGTGTAGTCTGAACTCACAATAAGGTTTCAACTGAGTGAGTGACATTGCCATCCTTAAAAGAACATGCTTTGAGAATAGACACAGAAATCTGATTGGCTGTTAAGGAGTTATGACCGTTAAAATGTGATCAGTTTAACTTGCTCAATACACATAAAAGTTGACAATAATTAGAATAAGGTAACCAGGACTACTAAAGGAAGCTATACAGTGACTCTTCTCTGTAGGACTTAGAATAAAGGAGCTTCTCTTCAAGGCATTCATCAAGGCACCTTTCAAGTGTTCCTATGGTTGCAATCCTGAAAAACTCCTGTCAAAGGTAAGAGAGTGTATGTGTCTACGTCTGCATGTGTGTATGCTTATGGTTTCTAGAGGAGGCATAGCTAGCATGAAGCAGCTTTTGTAGATGCCAGTTCGGCAGCTTCAAAGGCACCCTATTGTGTCCCCTCAATATAGCTCTCCATTCTTACCATCACATCCCTCCTGCTTCTGCTCTCATTCTCTGCTGTGTTCCCCTGTAGCTGCGGGCAAAGAGCATTACTCTATTTCTTCCTACTCCACTCGAAATGGGGAGTCAAAATCAAAGTGACGTGCTAGTTTGCAGCTAAAGATTTTGCAAATCACGTTGCTTTGTTTAATATTTTTAATGTATTTTTCCAGACATCCAGGTGTTTCACGACTCTTAGCAGACCCTAATTTCTGGCTTCCTGTCTACGTTCTTCGAATGAGTGAGTGACTGGATTGCTGGATGTCTGGATGACATAACGGATTGGTTAATTAGATAGCTAGCTGGCTGGCCGGCTGCCTGGTCCCTTGGCTGTGTGATTGACTGAATTGCTACATTGCTGACGGGCCTGGCTTCTCATCTTGTGACTCATGGATCTGCTATTTCTGCTGCTTTCTCTCATATGCCACCTCTTCCAGTTTCATGATCCCATTTTATGACTGACTGAACAGATGGACAACTGACTGTACAGTGGTCTTTTAAGGAAACTCTAGTGTTTCCAATCCTGGTTATTTCTTCTGATTGTGATCTGCACCTGTTTCTTTTAATAGTAGTCATTAGATGATCTTTTTTTTGTCCTCCAGGGAATCATATTGCTAAGCCTTTAATATCCTTTCTTAGTAATGCTGTGTTTAACGTAAATACAGTTACATAAAATCGAAGAGATGCCCAGTACCATTATAGCACTACACAAGCTACAGTCTCCCACTCTTGGCAGCTCAGCAGTTTGGCTAGTAATTAGTGCTTCCACCTCTTTCTAATCCTCTCTGTTTTTATTAAAAGATTCTCAGACATCTCTGGTTTTATTCTTATCTCATCTCTTTCTGCCTTTTGGCTCATGTAGTTAAATGAACACACAGACCCAGATGAGTGTGTCACTGTTTTATTGCCACTGTATGCACTGAGTCCCGAAGAAAGAGGGAATAGGAGGGAGAATCCACTCAAAAAAGCTGAGTGAAAGATAATCAGGAATACTTGTTTAAAAAAACCCCAAATAAAATAAAATCTTGTAGTGCACATAAACTACAATTATGTTATGGTTTAACCTGAATTAACTTGTTTCAACCAATTTACCATAACTCAGGCATAAGAGTAATGTAGGTCATACGATTATACTTGATTGTAATTGATCCCCCATTGTTAAAATTCTAGTTTTCTAGATAGCGTAGTAGTGTATAGAAAAATAAGAAACAAAAGAAACATGGAAAATTCTCCAGCATTTGGTTCTCACACACACACACACACATCTGCTCATTTGGCAAGCTGCCCAAATATCTAGCAAGATAAGTTCTCAGATATATGAGAGCAGCGGACACGGCCCTCATTCCTCAGTCTTGAGACAAACTAATCAGAGAGGAAGATGATTGGGCCAAATTGCCCTTGATCCTGCATGTGTGCGAGCTATAAATCTGATGGGGTGACTAAGAATCCAAGACATTTTGTTTAGAAAGTGATTTTTTTCAGAGCCTTTTCAGTGGTGCTTGTAAGACCTGTGCTATCTATTAACTGTCCCTTTTTTTAAATCTATTTGTTGATTTGTTCTAATGAGTCACTGCATCTAAATGAATAAAACGTGTGACTTCTTCTGGTCTTTGAGTTGAGTCTGCACTCTGTTAGAGTCAGTGTTCAAGGACAGCCGTGTCCTATGTGCCTTCTGTTAGATGACTAAGTGCTGTGAACCTTTTAGGCAAGTAGAGGACATGGTGTGACAATGCTTTTTTAATAATATTGTGAGGAACTAAAAATCCCAGCATATGTAAATATGTACTTTAATCAGCTAGTTTATATCAGTGTGTTACAGTTCATGTCTTGATCATAATGATTGATTACTGCCATTTCTTGGTTAGGCAAGAGCAGAGTGTTACAGTGGCAACAAACTATTATTATGTATTTACCATTTGATTGGTTTTGTTTGTTTTTTTCTTATGCATAAAATGCCACAATAATGTATCATATAGAAATATTTCCATTAGCATTAATTATATTTTTTCACCACCTACAGCTTCCCTTTAGTTTATGAACAGTATAGTTGAAGTACAACTATATGAAAAAGAGATTATAACATAAGTCAACATAGATTATTTTGTGCACCTTCAGTCACTAGTTTATTGTGCTGAAGTGCAGTGAGAGGTGTTTGAGGCATCCACTTGCACAGACGTGTGGCACTGTAATCTCATCCCACAACAGCATCAGCTGCAACACGTTTAAATAATCGCTCCCTCTTTGCTTTCCTTTCCACAACTTTAGACAGTGAGGAGGGTTCACAGTGTCTGTCCAAAGCTCTGGAAATCCACTTCTATCAAACGCACCATCATTTTTTAAATCCTACATTCCCGCTACCAACCGTTCTGAGGCATCTCTTCAAAGTTACATCATCACACTCCAGTTATTCTTGGATGAAAGATGACTAGAGCAGTTCATTAGAGCTTTTTAAATGAGGAAATGAGAGCTGGAATATGTTCAGCTGATGTCAGCTCCCAGTTGGAATCACTGCAATCTTGCCACAAAATGATGTAACTTTTTTTTACTCCAATTTGGACAATTTCATTCTTTCACAGCCCTGAAAAGTGTCTAACTTAAGGACATTTTGGCAGGGTAGTACAGTAATAGGTTCACATCAAACAGGCATGTGAAAATCCACTTGTAGGTTTACTATCTGGGAGCATCAGGCAACACCATTGTGTTGGTATAATGTGTTTACACATGATGTACAAATCAGAATTAGAAAATAGATAGATTTTGAAATGACATAAATAAAGAATGAATTATTTCTCAAAATACAGGTTCTATTTTAAAAGCTGAATCACTAAATCATTCATATAGATACAGTGCGCTATAGGCATAAGGGTTGAGTGAAATGGAATATAAATTATTAGCTGTGTAAATGATGACTCATTATCCTCTCAGTCGGTGACATATTAGCTAACAGCTGTACCAATCACAGTGGCGGTTGACCACACTGGCTTCTCCAAGTTAGAGAATAAGATTGTATTCCAGGAGGTTCAGACAAGCAATGCACAAACATAAGGCATTAAAAAACACATGCTGCAGATTGATGTGACTGCTGAATTTACATTTCTTGAGATATTGAATTTCTGGTCATGTCATGTTGCTTTTCATGCGTAATATGGCACATTTTTATTTTGTAACTCAATGATCCACACAAAAGCTATTACTGACAGCCACTGACTGTGTAGGCTACAATAAAAATTAGAACAATAAAAGTAACACAAAAAAGCCTGGAAGAGGGTTTCATACAGGCAACTAAAGCAGAGGTGGATGAGAGATACAGTATTGGTAAGAATCACTCATTGTTCTTTATACAGATGGCTTTACTTTACTTGCATTCTTGCAACAGTCGCATTTAATTTGTATTTTAAAGCCAATCTAAATCCATATATTGGAAGGAGAGTTTTAAATCAAAGAGTGTTTATTTACATTCTTCAGCATTCTTCCCTAGTTGCCGCACTCTGCACAGCACGTATATACCAAAGTGACAGACAAACAGCCTTTTATGGTCAGGAAAATACCGATGTTGGTACAGTGAGGCTCTTTGAATCTTAATTTACTGTGAAAACAGAAAACATGAGCCCTTTTATAAACCATTATGACATGTTTCAAACTTTCCTCTGCTGTCTAAACAATCTCACACAATATACTTTGCCAATCATGCAGTTTATAAGACAGCAGGTCTTTATATTTTCTCTAAAACATTGAAGACAGCTTTTCATGTCACAGAATTCTGCAAAGATGTTTTTCTCAAAGCCTCTTTCAAACTCTCTACAAAGACAGGAGGCTGTTCGAAACAACAGTGTCTCATTAAAGAAACTACTTCTTCATTATCAAGGCCCCAAAATGTTCCATCAAAAGTCAAAGTTAAACATGATTACTCATAGTGTATGATCACATGTTGTACTACTTGTGAAAGAAATTAGAGATAGGAGAAATTAGTTTTCAACACAAGGAAAACAGTTTTAAGTTATAACCCTCAATATGTTAGTAGAGCCACTTCAAATCGAGAAAAACACATTTTCCTTTCAAATCTAAATCAAAACAGTGAACATTTTCTGTGCTTTGGCAAATACTATAATCTCCGATATCTGCAATTATGAGTAATGTAATTAACACTTTCCAGCATCTCCAGGCAACATAACATGCTTGATTATGATAAAGTGTTTATGCACGCACTGATTATATGACGCTGTTAGTGATAACCATGTTTCTGAAGTCATTCAAGCTCAGGTTTCAAGAAATATACAAAGAAATAGAAAATCATTATATCTACAGTATTACCAGATGAATACCAATTATTTTAAATTGTAGGACTCAGGGTACCAAAGAATCTCAAGTGAAAAAACTTTGGTTAGTCAAAATGTAGGCTGTATTTTGGCTGCTATTGATTTCTTTTTCAACAAATTCAGAAGCAAATAAAATCAAAGCCAAACACACACACATGCACTCATAAAAAACAAATAAACATATGTCTACATTTGTTATTCATTTGTTTTGAGTAAAATAAACAGTGACAGCCGGAAACAGGGATGAAAAATTAGTCAGATACAGGAGCTTGCTGTTTCCTGCAGGTTTGGCGCACAAATTTATTTTATAAGCCAACTCATCTGCATCAAACACATTCGCCTGCCTCCCTCTCTCTCACTTCTTCTCCCTGCCTTTTTGCACCTCTCACTTCTCCCCTCCTTTGCTCCTCTCCTCTTTCCCCCCATCCTTGATGACATGCTGCAGTTAAAGGTAGCTCCAGATGAGTGCAGCTTTGAAACCAGCCAAGCGGTGGGCACATCCAAGAGGGTTTTATATATATATATGTGGCTTTCTTGTAAAGCTTCAAATCTCACCACTGAGCAAGCACCTCCACTGCCTCAGATTATACCCCTCTACTGTCTGATGACTTGCAGGAATCGTTATTTATTTTTTTACCATCTATTTCTCCTCTAGCACCTCAATCACTCTCGACTGACGGAGTCCCAGTGATTGTAAACAACTTGGGAAAGACATATTACGGTCTTGGGGCCAGGGTGAAGACGAAAAAAGCGAGAGAATAGAAAAAGGGAGGAGGAGGATGACAGAGTGCATGCATCCCTCCTCCACCACATCTCCTGCCTTCTGCTGTTCAATCTCTCCATTGTACATGTGCCACCTCTAATACCCCTGGCTATCAGCCAAAGCGAAGAGGGATTTTCCATGTGGTTAGCATTTTTTTCAAGCCATCAAGTGCTGCCATTATAAGGAACCAGCAGGCCAGCAATGTGGATTTGAGCTAAGATGCATGAAGTTTACAATTCTGAGACGTGCCTAATGGTATCTCCCTTCCCAGCATGCTCTCTGATTTCCTATAAGAACCTTAGACCATCATCAAAACACGATGGAATATACGCATTAAAACAAACAGTAGAATAGTAACCAAACAGATTTATGTGTGTGTTTCTGGAATGTCTCAGGGAGATGGTTGGGATTAAGAAGAGAAGTGTGAAGGCAAAAGGGTATTGATTAAAAGGGGTGAGGAAAAGTAATGACAGTGTTCACATTACCCTCAGCATTGAATATTAATGAATAGCCTCCAAAATTTTGATTGTGACCGGAGAGGTCTTGATTACATTTAGCATAACAAATATAAATTGCAATCAGCAACTTGCCAACTTTTCACAGAATTTTTTTTTTTCCACTTTTAGGTATCGATATTTCAGCTGACAAAGTAGGCATAACGTCTTGTGTGTGCACATAAGGCTGATACAAATACAATAAATCAATATTAGCTACATTCATGGGGGCAATATATAAAGCAAATTGCACCAGATATACTGTAGCTAAAAGCTAATTCTCATGTGTGGTCCCTGAACGGCGTGCAACTCGACGCACCGCTCAGAGGCAAGTAGTTTAATTTCTCTGTGTGCACATGACGCTCACATAAATCCACACAGAATAAATCCATGTTATTTAGTGTGATTTATTTCCATTTAGTACTAAGAGTAACGTGCTGGAGGAGTGTTGGTATTATGGTAATTGCTTCAATACAGTTATTAATATTCATGAGGAGCATATTAATATTTAATAATGGCAATGATTCACCTCTGATGTTGACAAATTGCTGTGGACCCTGTTGGTACCGACATGTGCACTACATGCAGACACCCTTCTATAGTAACACACTAACACAGTAACATACAATTGAATACACATTCGTATCAGCATACATGAGAGGTACTGTATGTAGACACACATACACAGACAAACATGTGCATACACAATGGATGACACCTATAAAGGTTTGCATTTCAGGGGGAAAACATGTGTAAAATGATATGAAATAAAAAGAAAAAATAGGGTAGAAACGTTTCCCAGTATGACTGTTTATATGCAAAGAGGTTTGGACACTGTTTAACACAATAGCAGGGGTCTATTACTGATGGTTACGAACCTTCAGTTTTAATAATTATTTCAATTTTGTTTTCAATATCTTTGCATATAGAGTATCTTGGGGATTAAAAACAGGAGGAGATCAAAAAGAAGAGAGAGCCAATTTGAGTGTGTGTGTATGTGTGTGTGTGTGTGTGAACAAGTGAAAAAAACAAACTGATGAGACAATTTCACTGGTTAGAGATCCACTTTATCTGAATTCAGGAAAATATCTGGAACTCCCCCACC
>LKNJ01000254.1:132959-191329 GCA_002120245.1 Maccullochella peelii
CCCCCCCCCCCCCCCCCCACACACACACACACACACACACAAAGTTCACACAAGTTCAAAATGAAAAAAAGTAAATAAAATCAAGTCAAAACTATCACTAACTAAAGTAGGCAACAAAACAATCCCATTACACAGAGTGACTAATTCTAACTGCATGAGAAGAAAGATAACTGTAATTGTAAAAGTTACAATTCTACTCCATTGTGATTTTTTTGGCAATTCAATTTAGGGAAAGAAATCTAAATGAAATGCTGATTGCTTCACTGCAGAACTTTCAAATATTCCACTATTTTGTCTTTTGCCATTTTATTCATATTTAATGAATTTGATGAAAAACATGACTTTTTATTACATGAAGAAGAAGGGGTTGGTTTTTTTTTTGCTGCTGCTGTTTTTCTGGGCAAAATGTTACTTTAACCACAACAGTGAAGGATTCAAAGCAAGCCGCAACAGACCATATCATATTTTGACAAATACCACATTTTGTATACAAGCAGAAAGAAAGATGCATTGGAGAGGAACAAAGTTCTGCAGTCTATTCTGAGGAATTTCTGTCTCCTCTCTTTTTGGAATTTCAACTCCCTGTCACTCAAGGAACAAGTTCTAATCCACATGTTGAGTGTAATATGTCTTTAACTCTGTCTTTCCAGAGTCGACATGTTCAGAACATGACTTAAGTTGAAAACCCACAACAGTTCAATGTGTGTACTAGGAATATGAGTTTCAATATGAGTTCAACTGGGGGAAAAAAAAAAAATAATTGTACAGAATCACCCTTAGGGGCAACGTTGAAATGGGGTTGTGTAGTCACCACGGTTAGCTCATGGAAGTTGGCTCAATTTCACAAAAGGGGAGCAAATTAAAAGATTGAAATGCAAATTATTCCCCCACTTAGCTGCGCTTCGGAGCGTGTTCACCATGCAGATATCAGCTATGTCTGCATGTGTGTGAGAGGGACACAGTGTGTGCAAAATAGAAAGACTCTTTGTGCTTGCCTACATATTGTACGTGTGTGTGCATTCAGGGGGAAACATAACATTTTACATTATTTCATTACACCTGTGCTGTCCCTATGGAAGATTCAGTTCATGTTTTACATCTGGACAAGAAGGGGAGCAGAGAGCGTTTTGATGGTCCTTTACCGAGAATAGAAATTAATTGGAAAAGGCAACTTCGTAAATCGATTTTTCCGGCAGTTTGCTTTGGGTCTCCCTCTCTCGTTCTCACTCTCTCTCACTCTCTCGCCTTCTCTTGTTGGCTTTGAAATTTTTGCTTGTAATGATGTTATTTTGGAAAAGAACTACATTGGGAAAGTCACTGGTGCACAGACAACAGGATATTGTACCCAAAGAGCCACATTTATTCATTTTCTCACCACAACACAGACAGGCACGCACACCTTTCTAGTATTTGGAGCCACAAGACAACAGATTCAGAAACACAGATTTCTGAATCCAGTGTCTCCTATCACAGAGTAAGGGAAGGAAGGTGCAAGTAGGATGCACAATGCCAATACAAAGGAGACAGAGAGCTTATGTATTGCATGCTGTTCTGTTTTTCGTGTGTCTTGTCAGCCATGTTTGTCTGGCAAATACTGGGAATAAGCAATGTTAAGCTTAATGGATAGATATGAACTGGTATTGCTACAGTGTCTTGTGCTGGTAGTTGGATGCCATTTGTGTGGTGTTATGGCCAAACATGTAGAGGAAGGGCTTATTGGTAACTATAAACTAATTGTGTTTTGTGCTGGTTAGCCAGTTGCCATGGTGTAGGGCTAAAAATACTGTATAATGTTCACTCAAAGATTACTTTTTACTAAAATATACATAAGGTTTGGGTCCGGTTTGACTCAAATTTGGCAGTAAGTAAGTTAAACTCAGTCAGGTCGACTCTTAAAGAGCAACTCCACACAAGATTTTAAAAGCAGGAATAACGTACAGTTTCTACACTGGCCCCTATGGACTACACCCAACATCACAGCTGGATGTGTGTCAGGTGAGGTTTGTTGTATTTGTGACCACACCCAGCTGTGATTTAGCATGGTACCTTAGTGCAGTAGTACATCACAGCTGCACAGTCGTGGAAAAAGCATGTTGTCACCACTAGTTGTTAGGGCAAGCAAGACTATTAGGCTAGGCAGAGTTACTCTTTAACAACGTGGGTACAGGCCAGTTTCAAGTCTCAGTTTCATGCCAAAGCAGACCACTAGCCTGGATATTAAGATTTAGCTAATAAGATCTTGCTCTACATATGTGAATGTTTGTCTTTTTATCTCAGAAATGTTGACAGAAAACACTGGCTTTACTCTAGTTCTGTAGCAAATTTTACACAACAACCTATGCTTAAATAAACAATAAAACACTTTCCAGAAGCAAAATGTGCTGGTCATAGCCTCTGTGCAACCGTTGACTTGTGACAAAAGCATACACCAAGTCAGTTTCATTCGTACATTTTTGATTTTGATTTTTGTGACTTCACATAGCAGTACTGGCGTACAACATGCCTTGTGTACAAAGTATTTTCTACAGTTTTAGTGAATTTTAGATCGCACCGACTAAATATATAATTTGGCAAAATTATCCCAAACTTAACCACACTCACACACACTTACTTGTGTGTTTGTGTGTCTGCCCTTCAGAGACCAAGTTGCTGCATCATCGCTTGTAAACATTCATTAAAACTGGCTGCTTTTTGACCTTTTCTTATTCCCTGGAATGAATGAAGGTAGAGCAGCCAGTGAAGTTCCAGACTGCACCGGGCCAAGTGTGGAGGCCGGCGATAAACCCCTGGCCTTTTTCTGTGTGTGTGTATATGTGTCTGCATCTGTATGTGTGTATGGCTTAGTGTTGTAACTTTCTAATGCCCTCCCAGAATAGCTAGGGTAAGAGTACTGCTCTGAATGTGTCTGTGCATGTGTGTGCGTGCGTGTGTACCATATGCAGAAATTGCTTGACATTGGGCTTATTACAGAAACACTCATTTTTCCTCTTCTCTCCTCCTTTCTTCAAGCCTCATCAGCACTTTTGCCTCCTTTTCACAGTTGAAAGGAACATAAAAATGATGGAGTCAGCAGAAATTTCTTTGAGCTTATTTACAGGCTGTGTTTCCCTGCCCGGCTCCTATATATGGATCAATACAATCTGTGTATAGCAAAGGGTTACAACAGCCGACGGGAAGTCAAGGATGTATGTGTGCGTCTGTGAACGTGTTTGTGTTCATGTGTGTGTGGCACTTTTGTGTATGTACATGCATTGTTTCTAAAGGGCAAAAGTAAAGGCTTTTCCTGCAGAAAGAGAGGGAATTTCACACACCGGTGTTCAGCCAATCCATAATATCTGAAGGTTGTTTAAAAAGTGGTGATGAATGAAGCAATTTATTAATATCCCACCCTGAAAGTCTTCTTGCGAGAATGGGAAACATTAAACCTTGTGTTAGATTTTAAGTTACTGCCCATTCTGTAAGGCTTTTTAAAAGTGATGATGAATCTCAAAGCACATCAAGAATGAAGTAAAAAAAAAAAAAAGTTAGGCAAAAACTATTCCAACTGTTGTGTGTGTCTGAAACCTACAGTATTAATCTTCCTGATTAAAAAAAAACACACAGACTGCACCAAACAAACAGACACAATACAAAGCCAGTCAGATTAGATCCATGGCTCTCTAATCTCTCTTTCTTTTTATCCCCAAAAAACACAGTGGCACATGCATGTGTGTCCACCACACACACATACACGGTGAATTCAACTATGAGCTACAGTACTGTGGTCTCATTATAGGTGACTGCATGCAAACTGTGTCTTGTTCCATCAAACCAATAAGACCATGGCTGCTCCAGTGCAACTTCTGACACATGGCTCTCTCAGCAATTTTCCCTTGACTAGGGCAATCTGTGTGTGTGTGTGTCTTCCTATGCGCACATACTCAAGTCTGTGTGCGCACGTGCATTTCTAAGCTCTTTCACTTGATAGTGATTGTGTCTGAGTCGCTCATATTCAATTTTAACACTGTCATTCTCAATATTTCACACCTCACAACCCACATACCCCCCTATCTCTGTCGCTCCTCTCCAACATCTTCTGAGTTTCCCCTCTAATTAACCATTAAGTCACAGATACTGCATACGCCAGATTTTGTGTATCTGCCTTGTTTGTCTGCTAGTGTGTTTGTGTCTTTTTATTTTTCGCCAGAGGTCTCTACAGTATAAACACAGACAGATGAGGAAAATCTTTTAAAGTAAGGGCATTTGATCTGGTCCTCAGTTTTTAACGGGGTATCTTCAGGTCAGGTCCTGAGTAATAGGAGCTGTTAAAGGTACCCTGTGCAATTTTTGACCACTAGTAGTTCTATAGAGCAAAGGTTTGATGAGCGGCTCTCTGTTTTGTTTGTATCTGGTGTTCACTAGCAAACACAAACATGCCACTGATGCAATATACATTCCTGCAAAGAAGTTAATTTGATTCCAGTGATCAACAGTAGGTGGTATTAATGCTGCAAAAACTTTAGAAATGTGCCAGCAAATTGTAGGGTAGATGAAGAATATAAATGTGTGTGTGTGTGTGTGTGTGTGTGTGTATGTAAATGGTGCTTACCCATGATACTGCAGGCATATTCTGCACGATGAAACCTTAATTGTAACAAATATTAAAAGAGCAGTGGCATGCATACCTATATGTGCCATACACACATAAAAACACACACAGCACACTGGTGCCAAATTGCCACTGATCCTTGTCTTTTGTACTGGCTAGAAAACGGTTTCACTTCTCCACCCCTCATCCAAAACAACACTCGGAGGACAGAGGCGATGTATGACATCAAGTCTCTCACCCTGTTTCTTGACACCTAATCCACGCAAGTTGAGCTCTTACTGTCTCTACAAAATTTCTCTCTATCTCACTTCCTTTTTTGCTCCCATTGTTACCTGTCTCCTTGTCCTCACCCTCACTCCTTCCCTTCACCCGTTTTGTTTCTGTTTCTATTACACTGAGTAGTTTTGTCAGAACAGATATGAATTATGAGCACAGAGTTTAAAACAATATTGATTATGGAAACTCACTTAAAAGGCACAGACAACAATTAATGCTCTGGTTGGCTAAAAGTGAGCCTGGGTTCTTTTTTATTAGTTTGAGAGCATAATTGCATTTTGCCACATTTGATTAGGCTGTAAAGTGGCCCTCATCTCTAGAGAACAGAGAGGTAATGTGAAAAAGAATGTAGCTGGGCAAGACCTCAGAGAATAGTTTTAACAAGTGCTCTCTCTGTTGCTCTCTGTTCTCATAGTAAAAACAAAACACACATATCTAAACAATATTTTCCTCTTAGTTCTTGTGTTTTATTAGTTTTTTTTTTTTTTACTGGAGACCAATAGCATGCAATTTACCATGCTCTCACTCTCCTTTCTCAACTCTGCAGACATCACATTTCTAATGAAAACTATTTCCCCACAGACAAAGGCGTCTTATTGTTGGTGAGTGTACACATGCTCAGTCGCACACATGGCGCAGCACGTTGTTAGTCTCACAGACACCACAACCACACATGATCCGTCTACTGTTCTATGACAGTCAAAGGGCACTGGCCCTTTCATTTAATTGAACTTGTTAAGAGGAAAACATTGTATTCATTATATCACTTTCCCCTCAATTTCAAATTTGTTCCATTTAGTCCTGCAGCAAAATTGAGCAGTTATTATCTTACAGTTCAGTTAGTCACTGCAGCAATAAGGGCAAACAACAGAGCTGTCACAAAAAAAAAGTTGCTTTCTACTAAAAACAAAGAAAACACTTCACAAAAAAGAGAGAGAGACAGAGAGAGACAATGACCCAATAAAGAAAAAAATGTTTGTACTAACTGGTACAATACTCATAAATAAATACATTTTTAGAGTAAGTAAAAAAAAAAAACTTCATTATTGTAATTCTAAACTTCATATAGTCAATTAGCAGATCTAGTGTAAGTTGAGCTACATTTTACTATAACATATTGACATTATCAACATTAGTTGGCTTATAATAAAACGCTTCTTTGAATTAAGTCTATGGAGGAAATTTTTAGCTCTCTTCTTTAACTGTCTTTAACCTCTTTTTCTGTCACACATGCTCAATTATGTATTTATGATAGAGGCTGAGTGAAAAACAAGATAAAAACACTTACAGATTTGTTGACTAGATGAGAAGATGGGCAAGTCAAACACAACACTTAAAGAAATTAAAGTTCTGTAAGGAAACAAAGTCATTTTTGATTTCATATGTCCATAGCCAATGTTTGATCAAAAAGGAGAAATCTAAATTATCCCCAACTACGGAAACTTTAATTATGAGCCCCATCCTGAGGGTCGGGTTATGCAAAAAAGAATGAGTTCGTATTGGCGTGTTTTGCAACCTTGTCTGAAAGAAAATGTGGTTATAGTTGTCCCGCAGGCGAGGTGAAAAAGCAGTCATCATAGAGATTAGCTGTATTAGAATAATCACAGTAGCAAAACAGAAAGAAATCTCTTAAGTGTTTTTCTCAACTCCGAGAAAAATATAATGACAGCGCTGATGTAGCTAATATAGGAGCCAGATGTTCATCTTCACTGTGCAAAGTGACAATGATGAACGAGCTTATACTGACAGATGTGTGCAATAAATACATGTTCCAAAATATAATTTGTTACTATCACAATACAGGTGTCAAGCAGATGTATATAATATAGGAATATATATGATGCACAGTTCCCCACATAATTCTAATAAAGGCTATTGCAGTTGTATTTATAGATTCTAACTTAATCTTAATGTGTTACTTCCACACATTTCCAGCTCAGCCTGGAATGTGATCACATTCAGACTTCATTCAGTCAATCAGGAGGCAAGTGATGTTAATCCTTATTGGCATTTGAATCACATGTTTTACCTTTAAACTGTCAGTATGATCTATCTGTGTCCCACAAGACTGACATAATGAGGTACAGCAGTATGTTACCATGTGTTCGTGCATCTTCTTCCAGCTCTCGTGTTGGTTTGTCCACTGTGAAAACTCAAGTTATTCTGTCTTTCTTTCCAACCTTCTCTATTATTACATAGTGCTGCCTCAGCAGACACTATAATGACTGACTGAGCACTAACAAGGTGTCTAACAAGGTGTACAGCACTCCGCTCTCCCACTGTTATATCTCTTTTGACTGACCTATCTTCTATTCCTTTCTTCTTCCATCTGGCTGAAGTGTTTTGGAGTTTTGCTGGGGGGTGGTAAAGATGGGGTTGCCTTGTTAACATAAATGATCACATACATTTTGCAATTTTCTGGATTCACTGAGGGTTATTGAGGGAAATCAGGACAATTGTTGTCATGCTTTTCTTTGTCTTTATTGTCTTTTTGACAAGTGCTAGTCGAAGGTTGCGTCATTCTCCATGTCCTCATGATTCTGAGTTGGTAGAACTGCAATTACTAAGAGTCTCATCTATTATGTTAGGTTTAAAAATATATTAAGAGCTTTTAGTTTTCTCTTTCAGGCACAAGTTTATATATTTATCTATCAGATACCTCTAAACAATTGTACATTAATTAAAATTTTTAGAAAAAGTTACTGTGAGCACAACATCTATCAAGAAGCAATTACATCTATTGTTTATTCCAGTTGCTTTCTGCTGAAAGCCTGACCTTTACAACACATTCACTGGGAAATAAACGGAATTCACTTGGTCTGTTTATCTGAGGCAGTTAACAACAGAGAGCCCAAAATAAATATGCTTGTATTACAATTAAGCCGCCCTCCTCATTACTGTCCCTGCTAACTAACGCTTCTCTGACTCCCTGGTGAAAGAATCTGGGTAGAACAAGACCAGCCACTTTCAGTGTGCTTCAGAGCTGCTTTGACAGATATATATTTTATGGGAGGTACAAATCCTGAGTCAACATCACTACAATCTGCACAGTAAAACACAGGCGAGGTTATATGTATTCAAATTTAAAGATTCTTTCACACTGCAAATGTTTGTGGCGTATCTCTGTGTCTATCTGTCCTCGTCTCTCTCTTTGCGGTCTCCAGCTGAATGTGACATTTACTGTAGTAGAGCAGGAGTAGACATTTTGTTCATGAAACTTAACCAGCATGATTAAACATTTAATGTAGAGAGAGAGAAAGAGAGAAATTGAGAGAGAGCATTAACAGCATGTCAGAGTCAACACATACATTACACCCTGACATGTGTAACACAAGCATGCTGGTTAATATGAAACCAATATTTTAGCTGGTGGCTGTAGCTCCCAACTCCACCAGCAGGAGAGAAGCAGCATAATTAAAGTTGAAGGCCAAATGTACGACAACAATCAAAACACAGACAGAAGGCACATTTCCATTTTCCAGTTGGTTAATATGCCTCTTAGTACAAGGACTGAAGTCAAAGTTAAAGTTATCCTTTATTGATCCCCGTAGGGAAATTCATTCTCTGCATTTAACCCATCTAAAGTGTTAGGAGCAGTTAAATTTCCCTTTGTTGTGCATTTTGCATCTGTAAAATGTCATGTTTGCTATTATTTTAGTAAGCATATGTGTTAAAGCACCGATGATCCATCTTTTGAGTTGCAAAATTGCATGTCTTCTGGACTTTGTAATCATATTTCGGCCGTTTCATATGTCACCACATTATGAAGGTATATTTGAAACTTGACTGAACATGTAGGGGGCCAGTGGTAGAGGAAGTATCCAGATCCTTTACTTAAAGTGGCTGTAATCAATATTCCAATATCAACAATGGATTGCTTGTGCACAAACTGGAGCATTTGCAGCTAAAGAGAGACTGAATATTGGACTTATATTAATCAGGGGGACACAAACACGACTCCAAATGAGTGTTAGTGAGTGTTACGTTCACATATCAACAGCTTAAAGGGTGATAATATGTCAGTGTTATGTTTACAGCTTGTTGCCACTGCCCCCAATTGGCAGAAAAAAAGCAGTTATATATTATTATATTATAGGATTATTATTACTGATGCAATAACATGAAAGTAGCATTTAATGTTGTAGCTGGTTGAGATGTAGCTAAAAAAAAAAAATGCTGTTGTTCAATCGATGATAATGCATCAAATTTAATATGTTTTGTACAATATTTCCCTGTTTGGAAATAATCTGTGAAAATAATCAAGTAAAGTACCATATTGATCGTATTGAAGTACATAAATGAGTAAACTGAAGGAAGATGGGGTTATATTGGACGGATGGACAGATGTGTGGAGGGCAGAAGGGCTGAAAGCAGGTTTGAACAGGATGTGGCTGAACTAGTAACAGCTGGACCTGACCACATGTGAGCAGTAAGAAAGTAGTGGACTGAGGGAGGGCAAGTGAGATCTCTTCGGAATGGAGAGAAAAAGGGGGAAGGAAAGGAAGCAACTGTGACAGAAACAAGAGAGAACAGAGTGGAAGAAGGAGGAGGAGAGAGACATGCATTTAATCAGACCTGCTGAGATACGGTCTCTTTTCACAGTGGCACATCTCTGTAGCCAGAACTGTGAGAGGGGCAGAAAGAAGAAAAGAAGGAGGATAGATGGAGAGATAGAGGGGCACAGTCAGGAGGGATGGGCGTCCTAAAGTTTGGTCCACTTCACAGCAGCACAACGGAGTTGTTAGAGAGGGATAATGGATTAGAGGGAGTCATAAAAAGAGGAAAAGAGGGAGAAAAAGAGAAGAAGAGAGCAGGAAAATGATGATAACGTTGGCTTCCCAGCAGTATGGCACAGCAGAAACAGAGATAATGATGGAGGGAAAGACACATAGAGGGAAGCGAGAGTGCTGAATGTGACTCACATTGATAAAACTCAGCAGTAAGTAGAAAGAGTTGGAGAATGGAGAGAACTGAGGGATGGAGGGATGAAATACAAAAGGAAGGAAACAGAGAAACAATTGGGATTTTTTCTGTATGACGCCCCAACAAGACTGTGAAAAGCACACACACTTTTCCTCTCTCTCTCACACACACACAGTCATACTCACACAAACACACAGATAAATGCGCAGCAGGGGACAGTAGAAAAAAGGAGCAGGAGAAGGTGCAGTGTGTGAGTGGAATAAAAAAAGAGAGGAAAAGAGAGAGAGATGTTTGGAGTAGCAGATGGAAAGATGAAAGTGTTGATTATGGCCTATGGCCCTGACTGTGCGTGTGTGTGTTGGTGTATCTGTGCAATCTCTTTTCATACAGAGAAAACAAGTAATTCACAGTGTGCATATGTGTGTGACTGTGTATGTATTTCGCACAAAGTTAGCTCTAATTGAGAGACAGCAGCACTCACACTGACAGTGGGGCTGCATGCTAAGATAACACACACACACACTGTATGCGCATGCCACACACACCCACAAAAACACAGTCTGTTTCTCCACAGTGTCTTTCTCCTCCCCTACTGGTTAATTAGGGGAGAACACGAGAAAGCAAGACAGAGAGAGAGAGAGAGAGAGAGAGAGAGACAGAGAGAGAGAGAGAGAGAGACTGGGAAAGATTTGTGAAAGACAAATATTCAATGTGACTAAAGAGTTTTGTTTTTGATTGTTCTACTTTAGCTCAAATGATGCTGGCAAAACGTAGGAGTCAGGACAGGGTAAAGAAGAAGTGGAGAGATGGTGAGACAGATAGAGGGAGACAGGGAAGTATCGAAACAGGAAATGGGATGGAGTAACAGGGTAACATGTTCGCTTTCACACTCTGCCTCTCTTAGTTTCATTTTCTCTCTCTTCAACAAGTCCGACTTGCATAACAGTAGCTCTCTCCCTCCTACACAGGTTACACGTCAGCTGAGATGCCTCCCTTGACTGCCAGCTTCTGCTGCCTGTTTGCACGTTTCAATTACATCAGAGTTCACAGTCCATTTGATAACTCTGGCCACTTGTTCAGAGAGTGCAGCTTTGCGCCAAAAATAAATAAATAAATAAAACACACTAAAAAAGGAGAATCACGGTTGTTTTCAAATGTAATCTGTTGCAGACACTCTCTGGCTGTGGAACACACTGCCCAAGCAACACGTGAGCTCACCTCAGACCCCAAGCTTTCTTTGTAAAACTGGCCCAGAAACCTCTCTCTACAACAAGATGTTTTCCTTTGAACTGCTAAATTATCTTTCCTCTGCTGTTATTTCTTGGCTTCCTGGTGTTTAATCTTTCTTTCTTCCTTCTTAAAATGTATATATATTTTTCTTGCAGCACTTTGAGGTTTGCTTTGAATGAAATGAATCACAAATTAATTGCATCATTACTGCATTTACTTGGAATATTCAGTAGAATTCTCCAGATGACTCAAACACAGTCACAAATGGTCACTTTAATTTGCCTTTGGTTTTTTTCTGCCTCCAATATCCGTGGAAAATAATTTTTAATCCACTTTACAGGCTATAATTTGAGCAGCATTATCATCTTCAATGATGAATAACATTTTTATTCCATGCCATGTATGAATGCATCAACCTCACAAAGGCTTTTTTTTATGCTTTCAAGCACATTGTTCTGTTCCTGCTGATTTACAATTATCCACAACATTGAGTGAAGTTGGCACTTTCTTATCAGCACTTCTGCTCAGCTTGTTGAAACTTATGTCTAAGGTACTGCAACTTTCTTCTGACCACACTCCCTACAACTCATCCAAACTGCTTCAGGCTGTGTTGTTTTCTATCTTCCTGAATTCTTGTATGTCACCCTCGTCCGGCTCTCCACCCCACTGACTGCCTGTGGTGGCTCATTTCAAATCCAAAACCTGGTGTACGAGACTGCAAATGAGTGCACCTCCCCATCACTAGAGGCCTGGTCTGTCCAGGCTCTACATACCAGCCAGTCAATGCCCTACACTCTGCTAATGTTGTCTGCTTGGCTCTCCTAATAATGTGACCTGGTAATCACTCATCCCAGCCTTGACTTGCCTCCCTCCTGGCTCTGAAAAATATTGGAATGACCTTCCCACCTCAGCCAGGGCCAAAGAGTAACCCAACGGAAGCTGAAAATTAATCTCCTTAGGAAACATTTCACATCCTCTTTAAATCATATCCTCTCTCCCACATCGTCCCTCTACACTCACTACTTACATATACTTCATTCAGTCTCCAGCTCTTATTTAAATACAAACAAACTTTCGTGTGATCACTTGCAAATTATTTTCCCCATATTCCTGCTTCTCACACTGTCTGTGTTCCATGCTGAAATACCCAAATCACATTTGTGCTGGCAGCAATGGAGATGTGGTCTGTTTTCAAAAGAAAACAGGTGGAGTGTGACCAAAACCAGAATCAAGTTCTGAACAACATCCAGGACAGATCCCATTGGCCACCTGCACTGCATGTTTTTGAGCTAAAGTTCCACAGTTGGTATGGTACGAGTGTATTAGTGCGTGCATGCATAATAACACCCAGGTGTACCGACCACAGCCGCCAGAGGGCAGAGTTGTACAGCCGAAATACGTTCCCAGAACAGGAGGCTGTGACACACACAGGCATTGTGTTAGCACACCTGGTCGATCTAGAGTTTGTGGTGAACAGGGAAAAGAGTGTGTTAACACAGAAACAGGATATAGCCTTTCTGGGTCTGACGTTGAATTTGGTCACTTACTCGGCCCGCCTGTTAGCCAAGAGTGGATTGAGGTCCACTCTTGCACATTTCATCATGGGGAAATGGGTTATGTTAGTTCTGTGTTTCAGGCTGTTGGGATTGATGCCGTCAGCACTGTTGGTGGTGAGGCTGGGCAGGCTGTACATGAGAGATTTCCAGCGTTAGGTGGCTTCTTCCCATGCCCCACAAACCCCGCAGGGTTATGGTGTCTGCGTCATGCGTGCTCGTGCTTTGCCGTTGAAAATGGCGGCCTTTCCTGATGGAAGGTGAGCATATGGGCATGGTGTTAACCAGGAAAGTACACAGGGGTGTGTTTGAGGGCAGAACAGTGAATGGGGTTTGGAGCAGGCATCCCCAATCTCGTCCATATCAACTATTTGGAGCTATTAGCGGTGTTTCTAATGCTAAAAGACTTTCTTTCATCACTCTGGGCACAACCACAGTGGCCTATATCAACAGTCAAGGAGGTCTGCGTTTCCAACAGTTCTCTCTCTGGCAATCCCTGGGATTCAGAATTTGGATGGAGACCTCTTGTCCAGAAGGAATCCTCTTTACACAGAATGGAAACTGACCCCAGCTGTAGTGGAATAGATTTAGACACGGTTTGGCCGTGCAGTGGTGGACCTGTTTGCGTTGGAGGAGAACACACAGTGTCCGCTGATTTACTCCCTGTACCATCAGAGTGCACCGCCGGGAGTGCATGCATTTGTGGCCTTGCATTCCGCTATACTCTGGATTTCCTCCACTTGCCTTGATTCCCCCCGACACTGTTCAGTGCAGGAGAATCGTCTGTCCCTTATTTTAATAGCTCCTTACATACATACATTAGCTGATGATAGTGAAGCAGCTCTCTGTGGTTGCCTGTGGCCTCTCCTGTTGTGCAGGGACCTTCTCTCTCAGGCATGCTGGCAGATATTTCACCCCCACCCAGAGATGTTGGATTTGATATATATTGATATTCATGCTCTGTGCATCCTGCTTGTTAACAGTTCACCCTTGGGGACCTTGGGGCGACCTTGATGCCTAATCCTGTTTTTGTCCCAAAGGTGGTCAAATCCATGCTCACCAGTGGACCTGCCAGCTTTTCAGACACCAACTTAAGGCTCTACGGAATGGCAGCGGCTGCATATGTCGTGCCCAGTTCGTGCTTTGCATACATATGTGGACAGAACAAGGGCCTTCAGGAAAGGGGACCAGTTGTTTGTGTCCTGGGCTAAGCCCAACAGGGGGAATCCACACACACCAGCGTGAGGGGGCTGGCAGTCAGTCATCGAGATAAGTTTGTGTGGCAATACGGTAGTCTCCATATCCCATAGTGAGACATCGAAACAAGTGATATGAAAGAGAACGTTACTACTTGCGTATACCCTGGTTCTCTGAGTAGCATGAGTGAGATGTCTCACCAGACTGCTCTTCTTGCTGCTGGAGTGAAATGAGAAGAGGTGTGCTTGTTCTGAATGACGAGTGACGCTGCATCTGTCATGCTGGGATGGAAGTAAACTACATACCAGATTACTTTTAAAGCTAGTGAAGTTCAGCCTACTTAGCCTTGTGGCAGTAGTCTGTTAATGCTCATTTAATTTTGTGATATATATATACTGTATATATATATATTTCAGGCTAGCCAAATCAGAAACTAATTTCCTGTGGCTAAAGCGCAGCTCTTCTCACATAAACAAGATGCACCTGATGTCACACACAAACACTTACACATTCTTTGCAGTATATGCCCAACAGAAAACCATAGACACCAATATATAAACACACAAAGGAAAAACCCACTCTTGAAGAATTAGATCCTTTCTCTCTCGCTCTCTCTCTCTCTCTCTCTCTCTTTTCTCTCTAATGATGCCATGACTAAAATGTTAATTACAGCTAAAAAGAGAAACGATCGTGAATACCAAACAGCAATTAGCATGTATCATCATCATCATCACCACCATTAGCAGCAGCACAAGATGGAGGATTATTTACCAAACGATGGAATGATCATCAGTTGCTTATTCAGGGCCTGAAATGTTTCACAGGCAGCGTTAAAAACAAAGAATATATTTTAAAAAATTCCTCCTCAAATTTGCATAATTAATGTAGCATAAAAAATTAACTCTTGTGAGTCCCAGAGGATGATAGCACACTGTGCTCACTGGAAACTAGCTGTTATTTTTTTTTATTACGCTACAGACCACACACACATCTGCACAGACACAAACACAAGAACGAGCCTATGAATATGAACATATAGTGTCTCTCTTTCATACTATACTCAACAGCGATATGGATACACACAAATTTGGAAAACAGACATAATACACATACCCATCTCATTTTTTCCCTGTTCCCATTGCCCTTTCCTCTCTCCGTCATGGCTCTATTGCTGCACTGATGAAATTTAAATACTTCCTAAGTGTTAGTTGTCTGATCTCCACACCTGAGCATGGCCCGATAGATTCTGGAGAATCTTTGGTTAGATAACCAGGATGAGGTCATTATCCTCCACTCAATCCATGTGGAACAAAACCTCTCCTCCCTTTTGTTCTCATTTGAATATTGTGCTCGAACACAAAAGGTCAATCCATACTTATGACACCCAGAGGACAGCTGTTATCAAAAGACTTTCTTAGATTCCTTTAGCAATCACATTTTTACTTCTATGATTCCCTCCCCTCTCATTATCTCTCTATCTTTTACCTTTGTGATGGACCCTGCAAATATAGTATGTTGTAAAAGTCAATATCCCTATGGCAAAATATTAAACAACAACACTGCTGTGCACCTTCTGGTTGCCAGCTGGGGTAAGAATGATAAACTATGAAAATAGACAAATAATTCTAGGAACCTCAGAATTATAGACCTTGACTTACTTCATTGAAAGGCTACAAAACAGAGACCGGGGTTCACATCCTGTGTCCCATGTGTGGTTGTGGGCTGCTAAAACACTTTGGTAAGCTTAGGTTAGGGAAAGATCATAGTTTTGGTTAAATATATAAAATGTGTCCTTATCTGGGAAGCATTTAGTTTCTTTGTAAAAATATTTGCTGTTGCACAGTAGTAGCATATAAATGTAACACTGGGTTGTCATCTGAAACCATAATGTTCCAGTTCACTTTCCAAATGAAGTGCTGTCATCACAACTACATATTTTTTCATACGTAGAATCTACACTGCACAAGGAAATTGCCTACAAGAAACAGTTTCTTGCATAAAACCACCAGTATTTACCATAACACCACATCTGTATCCATCAATCCTTAATGATCTGTTTATGCCTGATCTAATCATCCAAAAATTAATTAATTAATTAAGTCATCAGGCAGTCCTCTTTTGCTTTCCCTCTCCTGCTTCCCACACACTCTGTCCCATTTCCTCCTTACCTTGTTGTACAAAGGAGCCGTACACAAACCACATGGAATTGTACAGTGTTGTCGAGGACACAGATCCCATGGGTAGCCGGGGTGGGTTGAGCCAGTTGAGCAAATACACCAGGATGCCAACGAGGAGCACGGTGCCTGCGATGCACGCCCACAGTGACAGGTCGAAGGGTGCCAGGCAGGCAAACATGTCCACAGTGCGTTCGGCCTTGCGCAGCAGAACACCCACAGAATAATCCATGTACCGTGTGGTGAAGTCCACGACGCTCTCTCGCTCAGGCGTGATGGTCAGGGCAGAAAGTCCCACATCGGCTCGCTGCAAGAGGGAGAGGGTAAGAGAGGAGTTTTAAGTATCAACACTGTGAAAATGTGTAGGCGAGGAACACAGCTAAAAAATTTTGACTTTTGTACCCAGAGATCGGGAAGTGGTTCAAGTCCTGCCTTGGTTAATTAAAACACTACATACAAAGAAACTATTACCTGGAAACATCTGGTCTGCTGGTAGATAAACAAAATTAGTTTTCTGAGAACAGAACTTTTGTGGACAATCTGTATTGTTTTTATTCAAAAGTAAATGCACACGGTCAACACTTTATTCAATATTTTATTTTAGAATTTATTCAATCGCTATGTTTGCCGAAACATAGCTGAACCCTTGCTTTAAGTATTGACGGTGTGAGGGAGTTGTTTTCTTGTTTTGAGCCATTACTAGACTTTCAGAAAGTTTTTGTGACTATGTAACCATGACCTTCTGCTTTACTAAACTCTGTCAAAAGTTAATGACCATGTTGGCACTCTGAATGTAGATAATATACAGTATTTCTCCTTACAGAGACTGACAGTGATCTTTAGTTAAATAGTGTTTGTTTAGCCTTTGTTAAGACTGAAGATAAACAGAAAAGAAAGAAGAGGATACCCAGAAGTAAGCTTACATATGGATATTCACATTATGCCCATTATGCTTTGTTTTGTATGTTAGTACTGTTTTGTAAGCCCAGTGTGTACTGGGCATCATTTGATGTATGACTTTTGAATCATTTATTTATTCAGTGATCTGCTTTTGTGTTGGTATGCCTCCACAAGCATTTAAAGCCTTTCACTTGGAATTCTTAGAGACAACTAATGATTGCTTTAATTATTTATGTTTAAAGACTTTAAGTTGAAAAAAAAGCTGTCAGTGAGTATGTCTGCCAAGAAAAATAGGCTGAGCTCAGCTTAAATGCAGAAACAATGATGGCTAATTAAAATGTTTTCAGTCCCCAGTGCTTGGTTAGCAGCTGTAGACATCTGCTTGTACCATAATAAGGATTTAAGATGCTGTTGCGTGTTTGAAATATAGTGCGAGAGATTGTTTGATACTTGTTCAATAATGAGATTTTCTTTGTTGCTCAAAACAACTGACAGTAATAAGTTGTGGCTCTGTAGGCAAACGCAAAGCCCTACAGCCACTGGACACAAACACACTGATTACACACTTGCATCCTTACCCATCACACACCACATCCCCACACGCACACACACACACAAAACAAACAAAATTTTTAATCCACTGTAGGCAAAGAAATCTGCTAATTTCACAGTCGACTGAGGAAACAAAATGCTTAAATGTGCAGAAATTGTCACTTACACTGCATAAGAAGAATATTAGGAGAAACCCTGCAGGATGCCTGTTGGTTGAGACAACATAACAATATGCAAGCAAGTGTGTGTGTGTGTGTGTGTGTGTGTGTGTGTGTGTGTGTGTGTGTAGAGATGAACTGCCATGCTGACTGCTGTGGTCAGTCAACATGGAAACTTCCAGAGAGCACTCTGGGTAATAATTATCTGGTATAATTGGGTTTTTGGAGAGATAAACCTTGTTGCTGACTGATGGGGAAAACTAAATTATTTGCATGTTCAGTTTATTTACAGCCTGAGCTTGTCTGTGTATACATAAATATGCATTGTGCTCGAAGCATTTCTCTATCATTTTGTGAGCTGTTGCATTGGGGCTGAACACAGAACACACACACAAGTATACAAGGTCAAGGGAAGGAGAGCCCAGTCTTAAAAACAGGTTCAAGCCTGACACACAGCCAAAAGAAAATAATGAAGTGACGGCATGGTAAACTTCTGAAAAAAAAAAATTTGCTGACTATAAAAAAAACATCCTTGACCTACGGAGAATTAATAAAATGTGCTGTAGCTTAGTACAATTCCAGGAGGACATCAAAGGGCATTGTACACATGCAGATATGAGCATGCACTCATAGAAACACATATACACAGTGGATAATGGTAATTATAAACCAGCTTAGTATAGAAATGTGTGAGGAGGCTTGAATTACTGTAAATGAGAATCAACTTCTGCCACTGTAGGTTTTTTTCTGTTGTAGCCTGTGCTCTATTTCGTTTAATGGATCTAGCTAAAATATTTCTTTGATTTTACTTACTTCTGGTATTAAATGGAAAAAAAGCCCCATTGTTGTTATTACTGCCTTGGCCTTGTTGCATATTCTCATGTTAGCAATCCATACATTTATATATAATATATAATAATAATAATATTTTGGGGACAAAAGAGTGGCGTGACTGAAAGAAACTAAGGTGAGCTCAAGGCTTATTGCTGGCGGGTCCCCACGTGACAACACTCATTGAATGTTTTAAGGAACCCAATGCCCCAGGGGAACAGAGAAGGTCTGAGAAACTATTCAGTATATTCAGATGCGTCTTGTAATGTTTCAATGTGTTTGCTTAGCATTTGTTTCTGTAGAAAAATAAAATGAGCCCTGTCTTTGCTACAGAAAAGTATAAAGGATGAGCATGAGTGCAGAAATCCTTCATGTGCTGGGAGTTCTTCAACCTTTCATGGAGATATTGATTGACCAAACTGTTTGATTGATTGTGGAGTGAAAACGAAAAATCTAAATTATTGTCACTACTCAGCCTGTACACATTCATTCTGTTTCTCTGCTGCTTACTTTTCTTCTGCGGTAAACAGTCAAAGATGAACAGATGGATTATAATATCAACCATATTCAGTACTTTGACAAAATAATCTCAGATATTCAGTGCTGTTTGCCAATGGGTACTAGAAAAGCTGTCCATGTCTGTGTTGGAAACTGTCTACAGCATGTTGGAATAGACAGGCGGACAACAGACAGCTTTGGCATCTAAATTAAGGGGGCAATAAACCTGGCAGCACAAAAGTTTGTTACACAGCAGTGACATTAGTACACTTTGGTACACAAAGATGGCACTACCTCAAGTAATCTGTATGCTATGGCGGCTGTGTTATGGTTAAAGTAGTTATCTTCCAACTGTGCCAATTTATTGCCCTCAAACTAAAGGCCCCTCCATCTTTGTGAAATTCGCATTAATAGCTTCACACTCTCTTGCCTCTTTTCACCGAGGCGGTTCAAGTGTCTGCCAGTAGATATGCAATACTTGAAGATACTTGAAGTTAGTCAAAGTATTACACATCTGCTGTGTTTTCACCAATATGCAACATCACATCTCTGAATCTTTGAGGTAAGCCCCTCTCAAGTCCACTTCAGACGACAAGCTGCAATAGTTAGTGAATGAGTGGTTGAATTTCTCTCTCCAATTTAAAGAAGTTAAACTCAACCCTATGGTAGCCTAATTCAAATATTTGCTTTTGAAGTGAGTTGATTTCTAGAGGGAATGTTATGATGGGACTGTGCAGACTCAACCTGAGGGAGGCTATAGTCTTACTTAGCATAAGTGATCCCTATGGCATGTGCCTGCTTGCATCCATGCTTCTCCTCCATGTGTTTTGGTGCAGTGTGTGTGCATAAATAAGCAACAAACACCCCTTTGCATATTGTCTCCGCAGGTTAAATCCTCATTTATTCAACCCATGTCATTGTTCTCCAATATCCATTTTACTGTTCTTGTTTTATAAGTGTGTGTTTGTGTGTGCATGTATGTAAGTTATTTTTCTCCTCACCTTAAAGACCAATTCACCCATCAGTCCGTTCCAGTGACCGTCAGGCTGCAAGCTGCCGTATTTGTGGTCTGGAGCGACGTAGATCTCATACTTAAAGCCCAGGTAGTTGGACAGAGCATCCAGGACGTCAATGGAAAAGCCTTGGTACTTCTTCGGTTTTCCCAGAACATTCTCTGACACCATTACAAACGGCTCCTCCTGGAAGGCAAAGATCAGTCGCTGTGTCAGTAGATCAGTCAAGCAGCCAATCAATGCAGCAGTCATTCAAGCATTAAATCACCCAATTACTCAAGTGGCCATTATACTGCCACAAACACTCATCTTAAAAATTGGGAGAATGTCTGAGAGCCTACATTACACATACAGTACAAAAAGGTATTTTTCATCATATTCTTACTCACACAACTAGTGTAATTGTAAGTTTACATCCATCCGGTAAACAGCTCAAAGTAAAACACAACAGATAAAGGTAGGCCTCCCTCTGGAGTTTACTTTTAAAAAACAGCTTGGACGGTTGAATACATTTCCCACCACTAACAAAATCAAAGCCTTTTATGTTTTAAAATCTGCATGTTGCACATTGGCTCGCAGTCTTGTTTTTCTTCCCTTTTACTGACAAATTGCTACCTTTGAAAGATACCTTACCGCCCCCAACTCTCAATATGCACTACCGTCCTGTGTACTTGGGTGCAAATGGGATTTGTCACCCCTCTGACATGTGAAATGTCACAGCCAGGGTGAAATCTCACCAGTATGGGTGAAATGTGTATCACATCCCCCTCTCTAGTGGCATGCATGGGTATCCTCGTTCTCTAGTACAATATGAGATACAATAGCATGGGGACTCATTAAAACATTGCTCTACAGTGCCTCTCCACAGAGTACCTTAATTGAACATTTACTATACGCAACAAGAATTGGAAATTGCAGAAAATTAAATACCGTTGGTAGCACATTTTTCTTTTAACAAAATGGTAAAAAAAAAAGAAAAAGTACAAGAACAAAAAACAAAAACAGTTCTCTGACCAGAAATAATTCTGCCTTCTGTTGTTGTTGTGAAGGCAACAACTGGGTTTCGAAAAAGGTACCAAAA
The DNA here is from genome assembly GCA_002120245.1 of Maccullochella peelii. NCBI lineage: Eukaryota > Metazoa > Chordata > Actinopteri > Centrarchiformes > Percichthyidae > Maccullochella > Maccullochella peelii. Next base: position 153,934 of record LKNJ01000254.1, read on the forward strand.
CAGATGCCACGACATGCTGTACTTAATATCTGTCCATGTGTTTAAATTCTTAGCTAAGTGCTTTCTTTCTTTGACTGTCTATTTGGGATTCCAGGAGAAAAACAAGACGTACCCCCTAATCTTGTTTTGGCTAGGCTCCCAAAGTTCCCTACTCAGCTTTCTTTTTATTTGCAGAGGGAACCATATTTAATAATTTATTTAAAACAGAACCTAATTAACATTTTCAAGTGAATTAAAATGTTGAAAATCAATAATTGCACCAATTCAGCAGATTTGTTTTTTACTGGTTCATTTTTAAATGCGCTTGGGACGGCTGAGCCTCTTGTTAATCGATATCACCATGGCATCTAAAGGGCAGCTTCCTTTTGAGGTTAAATGACAACCAGCAATACAGACATTTTAGGCAATTAAGTGAACACAACACAAAGAGAAACATGGTAGTTGTTAACAAGAATAGCATGAAGCTAGTAAAACTACAAAAAAAACAAGATTGATGTTTACTTTTATGTACTGTATTTGGATTGAGTGTTTCATTGAGGAGTTTTCTCTTCAGCTCTTGTCTATTTTAACTCCCTTCCTCCCTCACTCCTCTTTTTCTCTCTTCTTTAATAAATCCCTATTGATGAGTGAAATATTTTAGGCCAATATGTCTTGCAGATTTATGAGGGCCTGTGTGTTATTGACTGGATACTGGCTGCACATTAAGCACACACATACAGACACACACACACACACACACACACACACACACTCACACAAACACAGGCTACGCATTAACTTGGCGGTTTCTAATCCTTGCTAGCTGCTGCTGTTCAATAAGCTATTAGGCAGTGAACAGACATGCATGCCAAGTCCCTCTCTCACCACAAGCATCCATCAATCACACACACACACCCATACATACTGAACCACCATGTCACCACTGATTGCCTCCCTATGTGGGTACTTTAAACCTTTGTAAACAAACATAAACATGGTGTAAAAAAAAACATGACTGACCCTGTTGTACACTGGAACCATTTGCCCAGGCTCTAATACTTCCAAATACACTTCTAAGGCGAATGTTCACATTGGAAGCTCATGTCCAACGTAAATCATGCATTACATACCTATAATGACAGTTTAATTGGTACTGGTGAACACAGCAAGCGTTTTGCCAGCATACACATGAGGGTGCGAGAATATTCACACGATATTTTTCCAGCTTAAAGTTGTATGAGTATATTCAGGCACTTCTTCTTCATTGCACAATCTATATCTGAAGGCTAGGACAACAGGAGTCTTTGAAGAATCTAATAAGTTAGGTAACCGTCAATCAAATTAGGGGGATGTTCTATGTTTGCTAAGCAATAAAAGATGAAAAAGAAGAACAATTCAGCAGCAAATACTTGTTTGACAGTCTTGTAAAGAAGGAAATTTGGGTTTTACAAAGTACAAAAAAAAGTAAATAAATATTGAGTTTGATTTCACTTGATACTTCAGGATATTGATGAAAATTATAATGTAAAAAAATCTAGCTGTTCCTGAAAAAACTGCAAAGCTTCTTATCTCCAATCACGTTCACAACGTGTCCATTTTCTCCTATTTCCATTTTCTCTCTATGTTTTCCCAATAATATTTCAGCTCATTGTGCATTGATTGCCTTCCAAATGGCTTTCAAAGTAATCAGGCTCTGTGCTATACAGCGAAAACACACACACACACACAAGAAAGTGTGCATGTGCAGCTCTATGTAGGTGTGTGTATGTGGGTGTGGGAGTGTTTGAAAGTACTGAAAGCATGTTTGGTATTTTATCTGATTATGGTGCACTGTAAGTAAAGGACTAGGAGAACAGAATATATAAGCACCTCATGTCTCTCTAGGGTCTCAAAGCCAACCCACGGTTTTAGCTTAGCTCACTGTTCTCTGGCAAGGGCACAGGTTGTTTGACACAGATGTCATTTCAAGTTGGCTGTACAATACATGACAGTTCTCTCCTTCGCTGAGACATCAACATGAACCATTCCTACACCTGACTAGATGAACGCACCACATGCGGGACGGCCACTGGTCATTCCTTCTTTCTTTAAGCTTGTTAAACATGGTGGCTGTTGGGGAAACATTGTCAAATCTCTATCCGGCCAGATAATTTTTTTGAAGAAATCTGAAGTAAAAGAAATAGGCCATGTAGTTGCAGAAAAATGCCTAATCCATTAAATCTGGTTTAAAGAGTTGTTCATGTTTTTGACTTTTGAGAGGCAACAAGTCATGTAATCATCTGAACACTTTCCCATAGCTCATTGGTTGATCTGGCTTTGACTTATCGGGCTCAATTGATACTCAGTCAATGGTTTCCAGACCAATATCTTGTAACGACAAATTACCTTGTGAGATGTAGTCTGGCTTTGTGATGCTACTCTGTCTCTCTCCTGTCTCTTTTCACTCTCTGTTGTTATTTTGCGGTCTCTTCCTTTCCCCTGCCAATCACCAGCTGTGTTATATACCATTTGGCATCTTTCCACACCGCAACGTCTCCCGCTTTCCCTAAACATATGTCTAGGACACCTCATCTCTCTCCATCCATCCCTCCATCCATCGAGGCTACAATGCTTCCCATTTGTCATCCTTGCAATATCTCACATATCCAGCTATCCTTCTCTTCCATCTCCTCTTTGTCTTTCTGACATTTCACCCATCTCTCATTCCCCTCATCCCTCCCTCCTCCTCCTCCTCCTCCCTTTCCTCTATGCTAATTCCTTTGGCACAAGTTCATCCCCTGTCTGCTCTTGACTGGAAGTACCACATGTGGTCTCAGTGCTGCTTGGGCATTATTGGAGACATGATTGGGACAAGGAACAGCAATTTTCCACAAAGACTAAGTAATGGCATTTGAAAAGTCCTCTGGGGGAACGCTGGGAATGATAGAGTCATGTGGTGATTTGTAGCAGTGAATATTTTCAAAACACTCTGTGGCTTTGTCTGTGAAATTGGTGTAAAATGTATTTTGAAAAGCCCTGCCAGTCTCTGCAGAAGATTAGATTTCATATTGTTATATAAATGAATTTTCCTTTATTCTCTGTTTGATAAAGATGAAGGATATGTATCACAAACAGACAAGCGGTGCAGACTCAATAGCTAAATGTTGAACTTTGTGACTTATAATTTATGTAGATGGTGGACCACAGGTTTTTCTCATCATCCTTCCCCCGATTGGTCCAACATCAACTGTAGCTGTGTCCCGAATGCTTTCACTGGTAAAACTGAACTTTTCTGGGTGTCCCAATGGCTTAGGCATTAAGACAGCGACCATGAACTGCAATGTCCCCGACCGGGGACCTTTGTTGCATTTCTCTCTCCCTTGTTTTCTGTCATCGCTGTATTGTCAATATCTAATAAATCTAATAAAGGCCTTTTTACCAGGGATAAAAACTTCAAGTGCTTCAAGATGCAGTACATTTTAATTGCAATAGAGTTGGAAGATAAACAATATGATGTGAATTGTTTAATGTAACTGAATGTCTAAAACAATTTAATGGAACCTTACCAATTATCATTGATTATTATTGTCAGTTATTAACAATCATCACAACACTTTAAGCTGCTGTTCAAATTTGACTGTAATTCAATTTGTAGTTACTGTGTGCCTTTTCGTCCTCCAAAGTAAAACTTTAGGTTCATTTGGAGAAAACACTGTGAGCAGTCTTTCATTATCTCCAAAAATGTGAACTCAAGTTAAAAAGGGACATATTCCGCCTTTGGCTGCATATTTGGGCTGCAGTAGCTATATTCACAGCTTGGTACTTATAAATGTGGAGTAAAACCAGGGAAACGTGGGTGCACCCTCGAAAAATTGAGAAGCACAGAAAAAAATCAGAAAATATGAAAACTAATCATCTGCTGAGATGAATCAAACTAAATTAGGAACATATGCCAGTCAGTGAGTGCTAATTTATAGGCTGATTTTGCACCTTCAGAGTCTTACATCTAAAGAAAATCAAGAACCTGTCTAGTACACACAATTTTAATGTAACCGTTTAAAGGCTTCAAATTAAATTTCCAGTCGCAAAATATCAATTTCGGTCACATTTGTGACCAGAATGGTTACACTACTGAGCCCTGTAGAGGGCCATAAACACATGTAGCCATTCCTTGGTAACATCCATTTCATAATCATTAGATAGTAAATAGCATTGATTTAGAGTCATTGGCCCCAATAGTGGTATGATCTCATCACCAATTAACTAATCAATAACTACTCAACAGACTGGCTGATAGGATAGAATGAACACATCCTCTTACAGGTCAATGTTTGTGTGTGTTTGTTCACACACATGCCTGCTTGCTTCTGCGTGTTACAGGGCCTCTGCACGGTACTGTATGAGACTATTGCACCTTAGTGAGAGAAAACAGTTATCAGAGCAGAGAAAGCCCAGGGCAACACAGAACAATCTGTTCCAAACGTCACTGCACTGATACCTTCACATCATGTGCACACACTTATACACACATGCACAATCAGGATGTGCCCTCCAACCATTCTCACATAAAAAGAAAACAGTACATCCGGGCAGCACCCTGGACATTTCACTCTATTTCTTTCTATTTCTGTCTTTAGGCCCTCACGAGGCATGAAGTACAGAACATGAAGGCTAGAAAGAACAAGAGAACACAGAACATGTGCATGTACAGTAATACATCTATAGGAGCCACCCTACACTGATGATGGGGAAAAGGACGATATCCAAAACAAAATCCATATTCTTTTTCCCTTTAAGGATGATGAAAATCAAAGACATAATAAACATAATTGAAAGAAAAAGGGATAGCCACAAAGATGTCTAGAATGATCTCTTTCTTCTCTGCTTCTCACTTCAAAGACGGGATATGAAGAATTTACAGCAGTGAATCTTTAAAGCACTCATGGGGTGTACTCAAATCGGTGCTGCAGGCGAGACAGACAGAGCTGGAGTCTCACTATCATCAAAACTCCAACGGTCTCTATCATGTTGCTGTCCAATGTCAAAATGGAAGCTAATGAAATGATGATAGCTTGGTCCATAAGTAGGCTCACCTTGTTACATTTTATTTGTGTTTCACCTTTGCTGACTCCTCTCTTTCCTCTCAACACTTTGTCACATAAATGTTTCATTCCCTCACACAAGCTCTTAATCAGTCCCTCTCTACATCTCCACAGAGACAGAGTTGAATGATGGGCAGAAAACTAGACAAAAGGACAGATATACAATAGAGCAAAAGGCTGACATGCCAGCACTAGTCACAACAGTCCGTCTTTGATTCTTCTGGGTGAACAGCAGGACTGTCAAACAGAGAACACTGAAAAAGGTCCCTTTTTTTATGTATGGCCGATTGGAAATTCCAGGATAATGAACACACTAGTCAGCTATACTCACCAGAACAGTGACAACTCGTAGCACCACACCTCTCATGTTATTTTCCAGTTTCCTGTCTGTCAGCGTGCCATTCAAGCCATGAACTGGGTCCCACGTTGCCAGCTGCAATGTGCAAACACACAAAACAGTTAGATTCGCAAACGTCGTGGACACCGGGTTGAGTTCACCCAGAAATAAACTGTAGAGAAGAAAAGAGGCAAATGCACTTCAAGCACATGCACAAGATTAACATTGAAAACATTTAAAAGTATTAAAAGGACATCATTTGTGATCTAGACGAAATGCTTATTTAACCAAGTCAGAGCAGAAAAGAGTTAAAACACACTCAGTTGGTGTGTTAAAGATCAGTAACCTGATAATTGCAAAACACAAATATCTATCTATCTTCCAATGCCCTACTTTCTCTTAAGTCAAATGATTTTTCTGAACACACCAAAGTTTATGCCTGGTGCACTATGTACTATACCTGTGAAAAGACCGTGATTTTCTTTCATTCAAATGTGCTTTATGAATCTGACCCAGACTTCTTTGTCTTTCAAATTGCATCATAAACCTCCAGTCTTTTCCCCCAGACCACATTATTTAAGTCCCTAACCGTATTTTCTTCATCTATGTGCTGCCTTCTGCTTTCAATAAAATATTGTTTTCTAGCATCAAAGATCAAACTAGCCTGGTTTCCCTGTAGAGAGAGAGTCAGAAGGAAAAAAAAGAAGTGATTTAGCTGTCTGCTATCCAAAGACAATCACACACAACCGCACATACACACTGAGATACACACAACATTGCACGGCATGATTTGTGCTTAAAAGAAAACACAAACACAAGAGAAGCAGAGGGCATGCTGCAGAGGGAAATATGGGATAATCCATTTTTCTAAAGCCTCAAGTTACTGTTTGATTATATGAATGTGCAATTCTCTGCCAATTCTGATCAATTCCCTTTTGGGACCAATACTCACAGTAAAGCTTGGCTAAACTGGTCTCTTCTTTACTCACTGCCATTTAGTTAACATTTCATATGCTGTTTGAAGTATTGTTAACAGAATAAAGGGCAGCAGTTTAACTGACTCCTCTGATAGAATTACTTTCCTTAGTATTGTCAGGAGCAGGATTTGGCATTAGAGGCCTGTAGTCAACAACTTTATGATGACAATACCAAAGTTGACCTATAGGCAGCTGGGAGAGAGTAACAATTTCATTGCTTTTCACCCCTTTACACATTCATAGAAACTTGGTGTTTAATAAAAGACCCTATACATCCATGGTAGACCCCCACAGGTGTTTTAACTTATTTTGCCTGATTATACCTCTTCTCAGGCCTGTGTGGATGTGCTTGATTGACATCTCCCTAACCCTCCTGTGGCGCCTGTTATGGTGGGACACCTTTTAGCATTCTTATGGGTACCTTAAATTTGGTTAAGTCTAGTAATTTCCAGCATAGCTCTGCCAAACTTCAACTTGAGCTAAAGGCTAATCAACGATAACTGACAATACCAGTGGAGATGTGCAGGGCCTTTAAAAATGTATGTTATGAGCAGGGTATTATTTCCCTTTAAAGGCCCTGCACAGCCATGGTCCACCCACACAGGTGTTTTCACTTATTTTTCCAGACTATACCTCTTCTCCGGACTGAGTGGGCATGCACAGCTTGTTTGATTGACATCTCACTGACTCTCCTTTTAGCTTTGTTGCACCTTTTGGGGTGGGAAACATTATACCTTTCTCCAGTGACCTTATATAATTCCCAGCATAGCTATGCCCACCTTCAATGTGAGCAGAGGTCTAATCAGCCAGAATATGTGAAACACCTGTGAGGGTGTGCAGGGACTTTCCAATGTATCCTTATCATTGTTATTATATATTCTTCTAATTATGATTACACCATTGCTGTGACTTCAAATATTGAAATTCACTGATACCTTGCTAGTCTATCTGCATTTATGTAACTCACACAGACACAGCCAGGTAGATTATATTACATGTTATCCTAATATACTTTACAGCCTGGAGGGGGGGATGTGGAGCTAGATTCTGAGTCTGATTCCACTCCCACACACAGAATCTGTATCCCCTATTTTTGTAACATGCTTTTTTAACATGCTGAAAACAGAGGAATTTGTAATCTTCTGTTTCTCTGAAGATGAGCCAACTAACCTTTATTTTACAACACAGACAAACTGCTGTACTCTTCTCACTACAATCCCAATGTCAATACAGCCCTTGATCATAGTATGTGAATGTGTGTGTACATCCTACTCTCTACTCCCATATGCTGCCTGTAACCTTTCCTGGTTTTCTAAGTGTATATAGTGTATTTGCCGCGTATGTGTGTGTACACATTCGTAAACTTACAAATATGGGAAAGGTGGTGGATGTAAAGTAAAAAAGATACACAAGGACACATAAACAAGAGGCAGACAGGACACACATGAGAAGGCAAGAGATAACATAAACAACATTAATGAAGAGAGAAAGAGACAGGGAGAGATGGGGATCACATAGCAGACAAACAAGATACTGATGCGTGGTGAGCAGCGGTGATGAAAGACATTGTAAAAGGTGAATTTGCAGCGCAGCAGCTGTTCTAAGCACTTGTAAAAATGTGATCATGTATAATCAATAAAACATTAGCGGTGCAGCCAAACGCCACCAAGAGAGGCCAATAGCAAAGGGAGGTTGCCACTTTACATTCACACCTGAACACACCTGCAGGAAATAAATCAAGCCATGTATGCACAAATACCATACAAACAGCTGTAAACTGATACACATGTGTGAACATACTAAACAGAGGAGAGAAAAACACAAGAGTATACATGTACACATAAGAAAATAGTAGTATAGTAGTAATAATAGACTATGTTGAAGACTGGTTAAATATATATACGTATAAAAATTATGCAGCAAATGATGCATTGTAATACATTTTTTAGCGGCTATGTTTTATCAGCATCAATCGTCTGTTTGGCATGGCGTTGTTTTTCATATATTGTGTATATTGTGACATAAGCTCACCAGACACAGAGGCCCACACGCATTGTAAGCACCCAGGCACACATACAATATGCCTTTGTTGTCTCTTGTCCTTCAGTAATGTGCAAGTGACAAACGTGATATGAACACTAAGGCTAGCATATAAAAGAATATAGATTTGCAAAAGAAGTTCTCTTTTCCAGCATCTACTATGCACACCGAATAAGTCCAATAAAAGGAACCAAAGAAAAAAATGTACCCTATTGCACGTATCAGTTAAGTTTGGTGAAAGAGCAGTGAGACCAGACTTCTTGAGTGGGACCAGGGGAAGTGTTTTTAATGAAAAGTGAAAACTGGGGTAGATAAACAAAGCTTGACAAATGTTAATTGAACAGATGTTGTACAGCAGTGTGTACTCCCATATCAGCCTATTCAGTTGTTTACTTCCTGAAATCTTGACTTTTGATAGTGTGGCTTATTTGTGGCAAAGCCCTGAGGAAAAAACAATGAACAGTCAAATGTAAGTAAGTGAACCTTAGCAAACACACCTACCAAAGCCTACTGTATTCCAGGCTTCTACTGAGCTGTTTAGCTTCCCCAACCCTTATATGTAAAGTCAGTGTGAATGTACATGGAAAAGATTTACAGATAATGACAGAGTTAGTGTCTCCTGTACTGCCTCTGGAAGACAAGAATTGCCTTCTGCTGTAATTTTACCCTTAAGCAAGGCACTTAATATTGATTCCTCTGGACTGCATTCATAAAACAAGGAGGAATATTTTGAAAGCTATGTTGGTCTCTAATGTCTGCCTGCAATGGCCTGTAATGAAGGTAGTTTGTGCTACATTTCCCACAGTGTTTAAACATTAGTCAATAAGATGAGGAGAAACACAACAATCGACATTGTCCAGCACCACAGTAATCACAGTGGCCATCAGTCAGGGCCAGGCTGGCTTTGTTTGCAACTGCACAGCAAACTCATGTGACTTCACTCAGTTATTCACAAGCAGACAGACACAAACACACAAAAATGCACACACACACACTTTACTCTCCCACCCTCACTATCGATTGACCATGATACACTGTGGATTTTGAAAGGTATGATTAAATGACGTCTAAATGAGTCATTGCCAGCCACTGAGATTTGTGGATTTTCTGGATGCGAGGACAGTGACTGTTTAAATGATTATCCAAATTGATCTTTGTAAACATCTACAGTACTGTATTGAAGAGCATCTTCTGGGTTCAACTGTGCGTCTATTTGTGGGAGCACACATTTTTTTTTCACTGTCAGTTCTTAAGTAATTAGTTTTGGCACTTGTTTAATGTCTGGTTCTCTCATATTGTGATGGCCAGTGCACACTGTTATATATATATATATATATATATATATATATGTAATGCTGTGTTATGTGTTTAACAGAAATGTATATCTCTGCAATCAATGTGGTGAATAAAATGATATTACTGATAGGAATAATGGCTTGAGGAGGGTGTACAATACAGACACTCATTCAGCATTTTGATATTACCTCTTCACTGAATGTTTCTTTTTGCTCTCTGCTTTAATTCACCACCTCATTTATTCCTCTTAGAAAATATTACTTTTATATTTCTGTCCATTATAGGCTACTGTAAATTGTGCAGAGACCTCAACATTGCTCTTACTCACCACTAGATGTTAATAAAAGCTATAAACTCTTTAATGCCCTTAAACATATTTATCTTATATAGTTCCATTTCCCAGACCAACTAACACATGTGAGTGGATGAGGAGGAGGAAAGAAAGACAGAGAGAGAGGGGAAAGTAAGTTGGAATGAAATGAAAGATCCTCTGTGCAATATTACAACAAAATTGGCTATGCTACATTATCTGAATATCAAGATTTCCACTCTATATTTATATTGTTCTGACTTTCATATAAACAGGAGAGTGTGAATGCAGCCCTGCGTGTATGTGTGTAGATGTGCACATGTGAGTCAGGAGTTAAAATGGCAGCCTGGCTAGCAGAGTGGCCCACTGCCTCTGCTTATCTCCACAGCTCCAGATAAGGACTCATTTCCCCCTGAAAGTATGAAATAAATGTGCATTTGTGTGTGTGTGTGTGTGTGTGTGTGTGTGTGTGCGTGTTAAGTGAATTACCCACTGTGCTTAGACCATTACCATGTAGACTCAGGCTTCTAAAACTGCCATTAGCATCCCACAATGCTTTTCTTACTATCCATCTAGCACTATCTCCGTTTTCCTTTCTTTACTTCCCCCTGTTGCTAATTTATTGCTCTCTGTTCAGTCTTTCTTTTGGACACAAGCGCATTCTTCCTCCCATTTCCGTAAGTCTCTACAGTACATGTCTCTCTTACCACCATTTTCTCTGCAACAACATTTGCTAATTTAATCACTCAAGTCAGACTGACACACGTTGTCTTGTGTGCACCCGCACACATAGTTAGGTTCAGAGCTCAAAGCAAACCCTAGTCAGATTAAACAACATGTTGTTATTATTGTTATTGTTTTCACTTAGAATACGGTCATAGACTAATTTTACTCCCAACTGAGATGAAATACTTGAAATACACTGTATAGCATTTATATAGTACTACCCAGTACTCCAAATATTCAACTGTGAGCTGCAATCACAACGTCACAAATCACACTTCACCTGTTGCATGTGTAGTAGCCTATTTTGTTTAAACATGTAACTAAGTTAGTATGGTTTAATTAGCAAGTCAAGCTAACGCCAAGTTAATTCGTTTCATTAGTCACAAAAATTGAATTTTAAGTTGCTCTGTCTTACCTTTAGTTTAAAATTTCAAACAGTAGTGTACTGCACAGATATACAGTAAGAAGCAAAACAAATGCTTCACACACTCACACAAGACACATGCCAAATAATAGACACAAACACACCACGAAGCTAAGCCAAAGCACTATAGACCAATGAATTCTAGCATGATGTCCTGTTTTGCTATGCTAGCTTACTCACCTTACCTCAAACAAAGAAAATTCGCATACATTTCCAACTTGTGGCGAGAAAAAAAGTGAGCTATCAATCGTCTCATGCAGTGTTTTGACATTAAGCTAACTCAGCTACCTAAACACAGAGCTTCTGTTGCTAGCTTCTATGTAAAATAAACTCCAGTGTACTGCTACCATACACTGTAAGCTTTCAAAAGATTTGAAAATGTCAATTAAAGTTTAAGAGCACCATATTAAAAATAAAATAAAACTCACTCATAGGCAGTTCTAGTTATTAATAAAGTTCAGTGAAGAAAAGCAAAGCTAGAATTCAATGAATATTAATGTCTGTGAAGCCACCAAGAAATACGTTTGGGTATTAAAATGTTTTTACCATCATCATTTGTGTTCCTTTTTTGCAGTCATTAGAATCGACTAATGTGATGGCAATAAAGTGAAAAACAATACATGTAGCATTGGTAAATTGTAGTTTTAATGTTTTATGTGGTTCTCAGGGGGAATCAGTATTGCATCTGTAAGAACAAACAGATATTCAAGCAAACAATATGATATAAATAAGTGTCGATTTATTCATATCACACTCACTAACAGCAGATGTTGTCATTTTGCAGAAGTGATAAGTGAGATTTTGTATATCTCACAGCAGGGTGTTGTGTTTTTCATCACGGCTTAATGTTTGTTCACATTGTTCATTGTTTCCTCTAGCCATTTGTTTTCATTAAATTATTTTTTTTGTACACTTTGCAGCTAGGATTTATATTTTTTTAGGTGATGGGGGGGGCTATTTGTTTTCCTGAATAGAAGGAATGATGATGGTAAAAATGATGGAGAGATTGGGACACGTAAAAAATACACACACACACACACACACACTAACTTACTAAAGTAAAGCAGCCTACATTATAACACATTATAAAAACGGAATACTTTTTAGTCACCTTCCCACCTCCAGCATCATTGTGACCACCAAACACATATACACACTCACATGGACCTCAGGCACTTCAAGGAAAGTGTAACCACATGCATTTAAAAGTAACTGGACCATCGGCTGGTGCTGTGTGAGGGCCAGAAGAGTCAGTTGCTGTTACAACAAACCCTTTCACTCTACAGAACTCAGAGATTAGATGAACACAAACCACGTATATATGGACACGCAATCAAACAGTATCCTCTAGCCTAAAGGGCATCTCGCAATCACTGGGGATTGTTTTGAGGCTTCATGCATCTCTCACTTTCTCTTCCTGTGGCAAACACATCAAAACACACTGTGCAACAAACTGTGGCTTTTGGTCTGATTGTTACATACATGACTCGTAGCGATTCAAAGTGCAATCGATAGCAGGTGACATTTTGAAGCAATGGAGCTGGGGACAGTGTATACAGCACTGACAGAGATTAGCAGCGTGACAAAATCAATATGCACAGGAAGTTATGAAAAGTAAAACTATCAGAAAAGTATGCATAAATGCTATCAAAAATGTTATCCTACACTGCCTCAAATTACTGCTGGTAGACAAAAAAGCAACTCCCCATGAAATTGGACCTGGGCAATTGCTGTATTAGCTGCCGCACTTCCTCTTACCCCATGTCATCAGCTCCACCAGTGGAGGGAGAGATTTGATTTTGGGAATTCTAATGCAATGCAATATTGAATTGTTAGTGTAGACCACTCTTATCTCCTAGTAGTTTATGTACTTACTCTTCACCAACAGCTAGGAAAATACAATATGATTTTTTTATCCCTCCATTCATAAACTGAAAAATCTGTTTTCTTTGTGCTAACCTTGTTTCATCTGCCAAACACTGGTGTGTCGCTTCCAGCCTCTGTAGCTCTGTAACACTCCTTCTGTCGGCTTTGCCAAACACTCATATGTCTGCCATTGCAGTAAAGAGACAGTAGCCAGGCACGAACACAGACAAGCTGCTGAGCAGTTTCACTGCTCCTGTCTCCCAATCTCTCCTCCAGTGTCCCCCCACCCTCTCTTTTTCTCCCCTGCTGATGAGTAACATGTGTGTCAGTGCAGCCTCCAAACAGCTTGCACACCAAGCCTCCCTTCTGTCCTCTCCTCTCTCTTCCTTTCCTTCGATTCCTCTTCCAATTCTTTTCAGGCCACGAACCCTTTCTCTATCTCTCCCTCTGTGTCTCTACCCTGTCCCCCTCTCTCTGTCTCCATCATCTAACAGAGAAGGGACAGCTTGTTGCAGCAAGCAGCCCAGGCTGCACTAGTATCAGTGCTCTGCACCACCGGCTGCCTAATCTCCATTTTATAGTCTGTGTGCTCATCCACCCTGCTCCGTCCGAGAAAAGTAGTTCCCTTTCAAGCATATAGGTATTCTACTCTACTCTGTTCTATTCTGCTGTCTGAATCCCTATGCAGGTCTCCATCTCTCATCCATATCCGCCTCTCAAATAATTGCATGTACTCTATTCTCTTAATTCCTGCCATTTTGACTCACTTGTTTTATTTGACAGTTTTGGTTCTAAATTGTTGGTATAATGAAATTATAAAATATAGAAAAGTATGCCCTGTTACAATCATTGTGTCTTTGATAATAAAACTACTACCTGGAAAGCAATTATATTTGAAAAAGCCACTTAGGCAAAGTTCTGCCCAACTGCCTACTTTCCTAATAGAATTAGATTTCCGGAAAACAATTACAACAGCAAAGGAAATATTGCAGGCAAATTACGGATAAACTGTGTAATATGTAAGCTAATAATGTAAATGGCAACATGGTCCATCAGAAAGAGCTGTTTATTTTCCAGCAGGGTTTCATAATGTCTTACGGGGAAAAGAAATGACATCGCAATTTTAAAAATAATCTAACTTCACAGAAGAGCTATTGGTGGGTGAACCAGACTCTTTGTCTCTCTCTCTCACACACACAAACATTTTCCAAAACAAATAAACTGTTTTTAAAAAAAACTAAAATCTACAGAACCAATGATCTGACCTGCTTCTCCACTAATAATAGCAGAATAGGTGTTTGACTCCAGCTTTGGGTATATGTCATTCGAATTCTACAGTTTATGCCTTTGGGTACTGCCAATACATAAAACATATTCTAGGTACTGAAGGATTTTGTGGACTGAATTTCTGATTTTCACTTCAATCTAATACTGTCGCTTTATAACAAAAATGCATAGCATGACTGATTCAGCTATGCTTCAAGGCTATGTTATAATAATATCTTTGCACATAAAAGTCAAAGCAGCTGAGGGTTACAAGACACTTGATTGTATAAATAATTGTTACTTGGCGTTGTCAATTAAATGGTGTATGTGTGATATACTTTGGTGTTTTAGGAATGTGGATTTCTTATCTTATACCAAGAAGAAATCATAAAGGGTAGGGGCATACAAATTACTTTAAGTCAGTGTCTGGATTTGGCAGTGGCCTGAAATATTACTATTACTAAGGCCCTTTGTGAATAATAATTACTAATTATTAATAAGTGGTATTTCCCTTATGCAGAGGAGCGGTGACCATATGGAAGCAGTAAGAGATGGCAAAAAATAAGAAGGTGGGGGGAAAAAAGAACAGAGTGAGAACTGGAGTGTATTGATAGCAGATGATCTGTTCGGGACCTGAAGTAATAAACTGTACACACTTTCATTCTCTCTCCCTCACACACACACACACACACACACACACACACAGCAGTCTATACAAACTGATCATTACAATAGCGACAACAACAAGCTCTGTTCTGATTTCCCATATGAGCTGCAAGCTGTTTTATTGCTTGCTTGAATTGTTGGGAAGATGTGTGTGTGTGTGTGTGTGTGTGTGCGTGTTGGGGAGGGTTAGATGGTGTATGTATATACAAACTTTTTGCTTTAACAGGCTTTTAAATACCAAACTTCAAATGAGTAAATAACGAAATAATTAAACTGCATTATCGTTTAACTTATTGTCTGTCTGCTTTTAATTCA
Organism: Maccullochella peelii; assembly: GCA_002120245.1. Classification (NCBI taxonomy): domain Eukaryota; kingdom Metazoa; phylum Chordata; class Actinopteri; order Centrarchiformes; family Percichthyidae; genus Maccullochella; species Maccullochella peelii. Next base: position 169,217 of record LKNJ01000254.1, read on the forward strand.
ATAAGAAGACAATGCTTTATTAATATTGCCTCAATTGAGTTCCTAGAACATCATTCAAATCAATTAACCTCTGTGTTTGGCAAATGAGAATAAGTTTGTTTGTGTAAAACTAAACTACATAAAAGTGTTCCATGGGCATCTCATCAGAAAGAACGGCATTACAAATTAATGATAAGGTGTTTATATAATTTGTGTGTTAATTGTTTTTGTCCTTTATGTTCTCTTAGATGGGAAGTGGGAAAAAGGCAGGGGGACAAAGAGGAAGACAGAAACCAAATGAGAACCATATAGCAGACAGAGAAAGTAAGAGAGTAACTTGGGGGGGAAAAAACAGGGGCAAAGTCATTTTAATGTTCTCTGTCACTGCTTTCACTCTGCCCCATAGGAAAATGAGGGGAGAGATGTCAGACAGCACAGTGTAACGATGAGGAGACTGATGGAAGACTGCTGAAAGGTTGAGGATCCAGTGGGGAATACAAGTGTGGCCTGACAGGAGTTACCTGCGGAAAGTTCTTCGATAGTGTTAACGGGAAGAAAAGTTCTCAATGTTATTTGTCTGTCGTCTCTTCCACTTTCTGTCACCCTCCCTTCCTCTTCCATCCATCATTTCTACATGTCTGTCTGTCTGCCTGTGATAAATGCAGGCAGGCAGGCAGGCAAATGTCTCTATTTAGGTCTTTAGGCCTCTCCTCTCTTTGCCATCACACTCAGGGATGCATAAATTGCTAGCTTACTATAGTGCAGTAGTGTCTATATAACATCTATACCTGTGGCTTGGTAAGTGCTGTTTCTCTCTAGTTATATCTGTTTAGAAAGACTTCACACACATATAGCTGAAGAAGAAGCATGCTGGCAGAGATTGCGCTGGCTGAAAATGTATGCAAAACTACTCATGTGCCCCACTACCACCACAAACACACTCACACACAGGCTGACATAAAGATGCATGTACAGATGAAGAAGTAAATCTATAGGGACTGGTAAGTGAAGTTAAGCGCTGCAGGAATAATCTTAAATCCTTAAATACCACTGGGTTATATATAATACATGCACATGCATGTGGGATTAGAAATTATACATGCACATATGCAGTCAGATATAATGGAATGGAATGTCAAATGTGCCTTAGAATTGTGGTTTTAAACCATCAGAGAGGCGACATGATTTTACTTTTGTCTGAATAACCTTTTTTTAATCAAATCTGTGAGGGTGGTATCTGAAAAAGTGACAGAAATTCAGACGACTAATCCACCAACATGGACTGGCTTTCATTCATCCCACTGCAGGTGATTTATATAAAATCTTCAGAAAAATTAGAGCATCTATCTGGATCACCACTAAAACTTTGTGAATCACTATCTTAGAGAAGCAGAAAGCCATAATCCTGCCGAAACCCTTTTTGCAGGTTCTACATAAAGCTCACTGACACATCTTGAGGTAGATGGATTTCTGTTTTATAAGTGGGGCTGCAGCAGGCCAGTTTTACTGTGTTAATGTCTTCTTTTTCATATTCTTTTTTTTTCTTCATTTCCAATACACCAGCTGATTGTATATTGGAAAGGTGATTCAAAAAGCATGCCACAGCAGGGAGAATTAATAAAATATAAGTATAAAACCTCCACTGCTGTTTCAGTTAGACAGAATCATTTTATTGCTGAAATAAACAGACTATATGGGACATTCTTTGATATTACACATAGTCCAACATGGGATATTGTAGTTGGCTAGGAACATGTGAAAGCTCCCCACAACTGCTGCAATAACAGTATGCAGGTAAAATATTGGTACATAGATCGTACACATGCATGGAAAATCGGAAAAGTAAATGTAATGTGAAATGTCTAAGTAGCAGAATTAGTGTACTAATGCTCATAACAGGACAACCACAATCATCCATCATAACATTTACATCAATGGCAAATTAAAGAATACAACTGTACTTGATTGATTTCCTACATGCCTCCAGGACACATACAGTAGCCTATTAATCTTTAAAGTTCAAATTGCAGTGGATTTGTTGCATGAAATCTCAATATCAACACCTTTCATGTCCTGTATCCAACTCCATAATTACCTATTTATCATGATTTCTCAGTTGAATCCTGTAGTCTTGCTGAGGAAGTTGAAAATAACACCTAGCAATTCAATTTACACAATGTCAGCTGCACTCAGATATTTAGCCAGTGTGTCAGTCAGTCTGACACCCAGTCAGTGCAGTGGACTCTAAGTCAGCTAGACAGTAAGCTGGTCACTCAGTCAGTCAGTAAGTGTGACTCAGTTGTTAAAACCTTGACAGGTCTGGTAGACAGCTGACTGCTGGACGTCATGTACTGTACCTCTGAAGAAATGGACCCTGATATCTTCGGTCTGTGAGAGTGTGTGTGTCGCACGTGTGGACAGTTAGGGGCTGTTTTGCAGCCATTCTGGCAAGTGGATACACTTGGCACTCTTCACTTCTCAGCTGCCCAACACTCACTCTCTCTCACTCACACACACTTTCAATCCTGTCACCCATCACTCTGATTCCTGCTGTTCGCCGATGGCCTGTCTCTGAGCCTAGTGTGTCCAAAAGCAGTCGTTTTGTTGCATTAACACATCTCTTGACCTCTCCCATAAACTGACACTTGTGTAGCAGGAAAAGACAGCTGGCACAGAGAAACACAGTAAGCAGAGATCCGGAGGTTGGAACAGAGAGATGAATGAATAAATGGATAGATGATCAGGGAAATGCAACTTTCACATATACACTGAGGGGTGGGGGTAAGATCAGGGGACACTAACAGTCAACAAAAACAGGTTAAAGCCACTTGCAACTGCGGTCTTAACATGATAAGGCAGCTAAGAGACAATAAAGTTGAACTAATGTGGTATAAAGGGGTAGATTCACCTTTTCACATCAAAACAGAATTAAAATGAAATTCAAGGCACATAATGCTCTTCTCTTTGTTCTCACCTATTCCCTGCCTATGGCTTTCCTGCCCAGAAAAACTAATATATATTTTCATGTGCGCTGCCCTGGGAAGGGCAACTTTTACCCATTCAGAATATCAAATGTTGAAGCAATAAAGGTTTGAAAAACACTTTCTGTGACACTGATGAAGATTTTAAATATGAAGTGGGTGTGTTTAAATAAAAAAACCCTTAAGCACCTTTTCAATAGAATGGCACCACAATGGATTACAAACCCCAAACCTTGTCAAAGAGTATCATGGCTTGACCCACTGAGCTACTTGGGCCCACATATAGTATCTACTCATTCTAAATTGTGTACACAAAAAGTGAAAGTGATGTCACGATCCTAATGATGTACATAAGACCGTAAAAACAAACTGTATGTCCTCTTTCTTTTTAATGCACTTTGCTTATGGCAACAAAGGAATATCTTCCTTAGGCTTACACTTCACTTTTTAGTTTGAGCAACTTAAAAATTGCTTGGCCACTTGTTATCCTTTATTTGACCACAGAAAGATGTTCATATTTACACCGTTTCATAAATTCATTGTTCCATTGGAGCATTTAAGGTTTAGCAACCCTGTTCTCTAGAAATTACATTTATGTACTACTAATTTGTTTTGGAAAATATGTAAAAAAAAAATAAAAAATCTAATTGCTACATGGATATGCACCACACGGAAGTCGGTTGTGGCTTGGGCAGATGCGTTCATTAAAAACTTTTGTAATTTCTAGGAGGTAGTGTTGGTTTAGATACCTTGCTCAAGGGCATCTCTTGTTGATAGAGCCCTAACAAATGTGTTATCCTTATCCTATGTGTCCTTCACAGCCTGTATTGAGTGGAGGGAGGTGGCCAGCAACAGAGTGAAGTACAAGAAGGGTAGCTGGGGTAAACGGCAGCAATAATCAGTAGAGAAGTTAGGTAAACACACACGAGGAGAGGGGAGCTAATCCTCTAGCGAGTTAGCTGTGGTAGCAACATGGGGAGCAAAGAGGGAGTTAAGGAACTTGAGATGGAGTAAAACGGTGTTGGTGTTTGTGCACAGTAAGCTTGTGTGTGTACTCAATGTGTACTCATACTGGTTGTGTACATAGTATGTGTATGTCTGTGTGCTATATGTACATAAGTGTATTTTCTGTCTGTAAGGTTCATGTGTGTCCCCAGCTATGTAAATATCTTGCATGTGTATGTGTAAGGGGCGTGTGGGTGGGTGTGTATTCACACACTTGTGTATTTGTGATCCACAGAGGCATGCAGTGCTAGGCAAACTCTGGCTGCTGTAATCCGAGGTTTACATGCTGTAATGCTGCTGAAAGCCTGCAGGCCTAGCTGGCAGAGAGAAAGAGAGGGAGAGCAAAAGAGAGAGAGAAGGAGGGACATTATAGAGGAGACAGTAGCTATGGGAAGGGCAGACATATAAGAGACAAGAATTAGCAAAGGAGGGAGAAAAGACTAGAAGGAGAAAGGAGAGAGGGAGAGATGGAAAAAAATGTATAGTAAGATGAAAACATGCAGCAAGATACATATGAAAAAGGAGCAAGAAGGTGTTTGATGGTAAGAGAGTGAGTTTGGAGGTGGACAAACACTATTCATATTACTACTATTAATAATATTTATACATATACTTACACTAAATGGATAGGACAACGAAAAGCTACAAACAAGACAAAGAACGAAAAAAAAAAAAAAAGATGGGAATCTTTTTTCCACCCAAATTCCCAGGTTTTGTTGGTCAAGTTCTGCACTAAATATTATTCACTTCTAGACTTCGTCTAATATAATTCTTTATAGACTTTATCTGTTGTCAGGATATCATTGTGGCTGTCTTACTGTGCTTTGTTCTTTGCTGTTCCATTTAAAATGATCACTAACAGAAACAGCGTAAGATTGACATCGACAAAAAAACTAAATTTAATTATGATCGTTTCTTCTTTTTTTCTTCATCTTTTTTTTTTCCCCAGACGAGTTATCTTTTCTGGATTTTGAGAGAGATTTGGTTGCAAGAGCTACTTCATGAATTTCGTAACTTTTCTAGCCACACTCCCATCTGCTTAAGTGTCTGAACTGAAAGACAGTTTTTACATCTCTTTCTGGAAACCTCTGTTCCGTCTGCCCCTGACTCTGATCTTTTACTTCAATTTGTGTTTCAATATGGCAGATCACACACTATTATTACATTCATTTGGCAGACACTTTTGTCCAAAGTAACATTTTCCCATAGACATACAACAAAAAATAGTGATTTGATCAACCCTCTTCAAATGTTCCTAGGCTGGAGCGCTGTTGAATAAACCGCATACAAAATAAGTAATCACAGAAAAAGTTGGAGGTGACAGAAAGTTGTCTACATAACATTACTGCTAAGCTAAAGTACTTACGCCATATTTGCGGAATGCTGACAAGCTGACAATCATACACCTGTGTTTTTGAAGACCTCAGTGTTCATTATTAACACTATAACTTTTCAGCTGCTAGCTGACTTTTCAAATGAGTCCAGTTAAGAGAGCGTTTATGAAAAGACCATTTTCAGGAGTGCAAAATACAGACTGCATACAAAGAATGGAAGGCTAAATACAGAATAAGATAAAAAGAAAGTGTTACCAGACCAGCATTAGTGTGGACATGGTCTGAGCCTGGAGACACAGATAGACAGAACAGGGGCACGGCATGTATAGTCACACCTTAATATAAGTCAGTGAGTTTTGGTCCTAAAAGGGCCTAGTGTGAAGTCAGAGAAGGAAGAACGAGAGAGAGAGAGAGAGAGTGGCACAGAATGAGATGACAGGAAAAGAGATGAGAGGAGAGAAAATGAAATGAGAGCAGGAGGGCTGACAAGAGGTGGAAGAACAGGGAGGGAAAGACGGATGGCATATCAAACCAATGCAAATCTGTTCCCCTATACTGATGAATTTAGTATGTGTCACATTTGGACCCCTCACACACAGGGAAATGTACACACTGTAAATCCTTCTTGCCGCTTAAGCCTATGAGAAGATCTACTGTAGGCATGAGGTGATTCACTGGTAGATTATTCTATGATATAATTGTCTGGTATTCAGTCCCCTGATAGACTGCAATAAGTTGCGGTCTGAGTGTATGTGCGCGTATATCAGGGATAGAGGAAGAGAAACCAGTGGCAGCAAATTAAAAAAGTGATAAAAGATAAAGACATGAATTTCCTTATTTTTAGAATTTAACACAAATAGACAAAAGCATATTTAAGAGATATTTCAAAAAGTGACTAACACCCTTCAGTGGTCCAAGGTTTTATTTCAAGGACAAGGTGGCGGGACCAACAACACATTTTGATTAGTAGATAGCCTGCATTCAGTTCAGTTTAATTTCTTTATCCTTTTAAAGGTGATAGGGACTACATGTTATCCCAGAATAAACTGAGAGGGCAAGGAAAACTACCAAGGACAGGTACACAGTTATATGTTATATATATATTACACAGTTATATGTCTGTTTACACAGACAATTGTGCCTATAGTATATGCCCTTGTGTAACGGCAGGTTGCAGCTTTAATAAGGAGTAGATGCACTGTGTCGGGTGATGGTGCCACTGTCCTATATCTTGAGCCATAAAACTATGGGTGGGTTAAAGAAAATATTGTTTCCTTGCTAAGATTTTCTTAGCAACGTGGCTCTTATGGGGTTAACTGCTATCCGGGGAACTCTTATTATGTTAAGGGTATGTGTGATGAAAAAACTTCATACTGAAAATGAGGTCTTAGTAATTATGAGGGGAATAATTGGCTGGTGTTCTTAATAGCTCTGGGCCAATATTTACTGATTATTCAGTGGAAGAGTGAGGAGGCCATGATTGGCCTCTAGAGGCAGGATTACACCTAAGAACTAAACTTATGCAGCTACTCTTTGTTTCTCTAACCCTCTGTTTAGTGCGCTTGAGTGTCTCTTAATTCATGTCTAAACTTTAAAGAGCAATGAGTAGTTTGCATTTTTTACTGATTTACACTTTTGGCATCCTGGAAATGATTTCAAAAAAATACTGTTTGTAAAATAGTTTTTATATTTATGTGGTGAGAAGGCAGGGTTTTACTGGGGAATTGGTGACTAAAACCACACTCATACAGGGTGCTCATTTTATGCAGAAGGAAAATGTGTCTGGTAACATAATAGAGTTAAGGACAGGATGTTGAAACCAGGACCAGTGTGAGACTGTGATGGGTCCCATCAATTCACACAGCTCCTTGATCACTCCCATTATTGCAGTAGCTTCTGCTGGTGCCATCGGGAATACTTGTCAAAGAGCCAGCACAGATTTAGCTTGAAGAAACTGTGGAAAGTAATGGAGGATTTGCCAGTTTCATGGAGAACTAAGGTAATGTCAGGTTATGCAATTCACTCACCAAGACACTTGTCCAGTTCGCCACAGGTTCTCCTTACACAGCTCAATTTCTCACTGTGCCTATTTATTTCTTTGCACCCTCGCCTGTTGCTGGTCCCTTGGGCAGTTGGCAGATTTAGAATTATATGGCTGCAATTTGTTAAATTTGAGCAACTTATATTTAATCTCATCAGTGTCGACACTAGCATGGGAATCCTTCTTTAATATTGCTACTTGACCTTTGCAGCCCCTCTTCCTTATTTTACTTATTATTCCAATTTCTCAATTTTTAGGTGGATGTGGCAAATTGCCTGTGAAAATGGGGATGGGGCTGTCAACCTAAAACAATGCTCTTTAATCTCCATCTGTCTTTGTCTTTGTACCTTTCTCTGTCTCTCCCTGTACCTTCCTGTCTACCTGTCCATCTCCTTTGTATTCTTCAGCTGGAATTCAGTTTAAATCTTCCTTGCTGGGCAGCATTGCACCAGACTGAGCTTTGGCCTGGCGGTGTCCTTTCCTGTAGAGAAGCAAGACCTTATCCCTGACAAACACTGTTATGATTCACCAGACCTCAGCTTCTTTTTTTCTTTTTTCCTTGCAATAGTATTAATGCCTGTGTTCTGCTCTGCTTCTGTTCCATATTTGTCTCTGTAGACACGCACAACTCTGTCCTCTACCAATTGTGTTATTCACATCACTTAATCTCTTTCTCTGCCCCTATTCACAAAGCCGTGGTATGTTTAACACGAGGACACAACCTTGGTGTCAGATACCACTGCTCTCTCACTCTCATTTCTTTTCCACTGATCCCTCCCTCGCTCTCTGCTGCCACCTTAGTAGTGCTATGTGTACAACCAGGTCACAGGCAATTAGGCCTCCCCCTTTATCTCTCCATCACATCCCTGCTCCTGCCAATCTGTTCATCCATCCATCAATCCATCCATCCACTACATGGCAAAGGACTGACAACCCACCTCATTTCCCTATTCCTCTTTTTCCCCCTCTGTCCATCCATCACTCCCTCTCTCTACTAATCAATCCATACATCTCTGTGACTTGACTTCAATAAAAACATTAGCTTGAGGGCTCAAACATGGCTGTGTCTTCGTTTTTCTCCCCTCTTTCCCTGCATCCCTCCTCCTGTCCTCCCACCATTTCACACAGCACTCAGACCAGTTACTAACGTGACGTCCCAGAGACAGAGAGCCTGGGCAGATTTCTTCTCCCTGCCTGAATGTCACCAGTGTTCATAGACAGTGGCCTGGCTTGGTCCAAATGTCATGAAGTATGAGTAGTAACTTGCAGAATTAACAAATTAATGAAAAGGTTAATAAATGCTAAAAAAGAAAAGAAAAGAAAGTATAATCAAACAAATATAAATGGAGATGTGCTGTATTGCTGTTTTCTGTCTACAAGAATCAACAGTTCTTTCAGTGCTCTGTGTTACACTCAAATACTGTATGTTTTTAAAAAAAAGGGACTGTTCCTGTTAAAATGCAGACAGGGACATCTCATACTTCACTGCAGCACAGTGGTCAAATCAAGAGGTCAATCAGTGGAGCAAATCAACACAGTCCTCAGAACTCTTCTGTATGTTTTTCTTTTGAGGCACAGGGTTTATACAGACAATTGTGCCTACAGTATCCCAAAAATTGGTAGGGAGCAGAATGAACTTCTGGATGCGCGCACACAATAGCCTGTTATTCTTTCATCCTCTCTTACATTCTTGCTTTCTGTCTTTCTATGAAACCTTGGAAGCTGTTACAGCACATTGCCTCCTGAATTCGTTGAATGATAATATACAGCAGAACCTTATCATATGCATCAACCTATACAGTAGCAGCATTTTTTTTTTTAAATCAGCGTGCTTATGCTCGGTTTCCTTATGTCACTGCCAGACTCTTGTCTTGGTTGAGACATGAGACAGGATTGACAGTAGAGCATCTGGGGAATAAAACTTCTCCTGTCTTGTCTCAACAAACAGAGAAGCAGACGAGTGGCTGCCGGGCTAGTGTTTGGTGTTACCCATACTATTTACACAACGGGTGTTTTTGTTTGGCACCACAATGAATTTCCCATTGGGGTTTGTGTGACAGCAGGTAATAGTTAAAAAATGCTGTCTCCCACTCCTCTGCATTTTTATATTTGTCTGCTTCCCTTATTTCTCTCTAACTCCCCCCCCCCTTTCTTTCTGTCTCTATCTATATGCTTTTTGATATCTCTCTTCTCTCTCACATATACAGAGACACACACAGCAAAAATTCACATGCACTGCCACACTTAGCTGATCCAAGGACACATGAGGCAGTTTGTCAGCTTCAATTAGTGTCCAGTGTCCAATGCGCTGTGGTCACCCAGAATATAACTTGTTGGTCAGTGCTTGTGTGTTCACTCATGATTGACACGACCTTCCAGCTAAAACACATCGTTGACGTCAATCAAGCCAGAGAAGAGGCCTGTAAATACTCAAGTATTCAGGAGTTCACAAGGGTAAAAGCTGTTATTACAGGTTGAAAAAGAAAAAAAGCTATTTAGCATTCCTGCCCCAGCCACACTAAAGGACAGGATAAAAGATAAGACTGAGAACCTTAGAAAAGTACTTAAATATTTTGGGAAATATGCTTGTTTGCTGTCTGACTGGGAGTTAAATGAGAAGATCAATATCAACTTAATCTCTGTTAGTTCAGTAGCAAGATTGGTCCATGACAAAGCAGGAGGAAACAGCTCATCTTAGTCAAAACAATATATCTTGCCGCCAATACATCCAAGCATCACCTGAGTTTTTACAGCATGAAAAGGCGGAAACTTCATTATGGGAACAAGACTAATGAGACAGTGCAGGCTTTCACTGGGCCTAGCTGTTGACACGCAAACATAATGTTTTATTTTCTTTCCGTACATGTATTAATGCAGAATTTGTTGAGCAGCACCTTTGATGGAGCTAGACAAGCAGCTCCTCTGTACTTCCACTGTTTGTGCTAAGCTAGGCTGCACATGTCGTGAACATGTCATTGTTGTACTGAACACACAGATTTAAAATTAATATAAATATTTTCATCTAACGCCTCAAAGAAAAAAAGTGTATTAAGCAGACACAGGCTCAGTCACCACACATCAAACCTTTGCTGTTATGTTATCTTTGTATTGAAAATGTCGTTGCTAATTTTTATTTAGTTGATGCAGAGCCGGTGTTAATGGCGGGGATTCTAAATATAACTAAATGTTTTGTCATATTAAATGAAAAACTAAGTTGAAGTGCTCTTGCGCACACAGGCAACTGTGAAAATGAATGAAGGTTCTATATTGCAAGCAGCAAACACCACAGCTAAGTATTGCAGAGAATGTAGAAGTACTTGTTCTTTTAATGGCTGCTACTTGCTGGCTCCAAAAACCCTGGCTGTATTGAAGTGAATGGGAAATTTTAGATCATGTTAACCTTGAGTGACAGGTTCCCAACAGGGCAACACTGACCTGTGTTTTTTTGCCAATTGTTTGCCCCACCTCAACACCACCCAGTCTCTATCCCAGAATTTGATTTTGAAGTACAATTCATAAGATGGCAGGGACCTTATTATGAGTTTTAAAGTTACGTTTTAAAATGTGGTATGCTGAAAATTCACAGTACTAAATGTCAAGTATTCTAAAATCTTGAACATATAACTCCTTTCCAGGCTGGAAAAGTTTGGAGGCCCATCACAATCACTCATGAAGTTTTCACCTTAAACATAAATAATCAAAGAAATGTCTCAGAACATAGTTAAGATGGAGATATTGATCAGAACGATAAATGAATAATATATAAAACAAAACAGAGAACAAACTGTTCGGGGTTTTTTTGCTTTGAAATTTCTTCGTTTCTAAGATCCATTTCATACCGTATGATGGTATTAGGCTATACTTCATATAAAAGGCAAGAATAATCCAATATGAGAGGCAGATAAAATGGAAAAAAAAGACTGAAGGGAAGGGGAGGAAAAGGGCAAAGAGACTCTCTGAATGGTACCTTTGAACCAGTGGGCTAACTATGTATGGAGGGAGAGGTTGTGATGTGCTTTGTCTTCTCCTCAGAACTTCCAAAATTTTAACATTCGCTAACTCATGAAGATAGCTTGAGAGCTTTCTGTCTCACACACACACACACACACACACACACACACACACCCATCAGGTGAGATGACTGAGAAGGAAAGAAGTGGAGGGGAGAGAATCTGTGAAGCAGGACAAATCAATAATGTCCTCTATTCCCTCCCTCTCTGCTCCTCAGCTCTTCCCTCCTGTTTCTTTTCCGTTTCCCATATTCTTTTCATCCATGCATCTTTTACTGCATCTCCCCTTCTTCCACTTCCTGCCCCCTCCCTTCTTTCCGCAATCTCCCACCTGCCCTGGAGGAGGGGGAGACACGCTGAATAAAGATACATGCAAATCTACCTAATAGGATGGAAAATTGGAGGGAAATAGGGATCTTTCCCCTTGGAGATATTTTTTCTGTCACTATCTTTCCGCCCTTCACTCTTTGCAGGTTTTCACCCAGAGTTGCTTTCTCTTTCTCTCTGATTTATTTATCTTACTTTACTTCTCCTCTAACTTACTATCTGTATCTCATTTTTCTGACTCACATAATGCCCATCTTGCTTTCTGCCTTTTGTCCCTGTGACTCATTGGCACCTCCTCTTTAACCTCCCTCTCTTTTCACATCACCCTTTCTATCTCACCCTGTAGGACTTTTTTACATAATTGTAATAATCAGTTCCAGTGCTGTTCATCTAACCTTCTTAAAATAGTGCTGTCTAACTTGCCCTTTAGAGCTGCATTCTCATTATTTTGTTCCATGATCAGAACATGCTTGAAAGGCTGCTACACTATCTACGTGCTGTGTGTAAAAAAATTAAATTTATTAAACACGTTATTACGCTCATTTCCTTGTTAGCAACCGTGGCATATTTGATATAAATCTTGATCCAGCCTTTAGGTCTTACTTAGAGTGTGCTTACTTTAAAACACTGGTACATGTACAGTTTTATTGTTAAACAGTTTAAGAAGTTTGCACAGACTATTTATAGACTTTTTCCTTTTGATTTGAGACAAATCCTGCTATATGTGTATTTCACTGCTTCAAATGCACTTTAACAAATTTGCTTTTACATTGTATCTAATTTGTGTTTCATTTTAGATCGTATCAGAACTGATTATTAGCCATGATAGCTGCATGGCTCTGGGGATGGTGATGACGGTTGGTCGGTCAGTCCATCACTTTGGTCCTGAAGTTTCTAAACAACTGGATGGATTGCTATGAATTTTAGACCCGATTTTCATGGAGCCCACAGCATGAATCCCATTGATTTTGGTTTTCACCTGACTTTTCATCCTGCCACCAGCAGGTCAAAGTTTTCACTTATTCATGAAGTCATGACATTCAAGTTCCCCTCTTGAAGAACTGTAATAACATTTCATCTAACGCCATCATCAGGTCAAAATGTGTCCAGTACTTTAGTGTATCAAGCAAATACCTGAAATACTCATAGCTTTCCCATCAGCCTCAGCTGTATTTTCTGTTAAGTGCTAATTAGCAAATGTCAGCATGCTAACAGGCTTAACTAAATGGTGAACATGGTAAGCATTATACCTGCATGTTAACATTGTCATTGTGTGCATGTTAGCACGCTCACTTTACCATTTAGTACAAAGCACTGCTGTGCCTACAGAGTCACAGAGCCACTAGCTGTAGACCTTTAGTCTTTATAAGGTATAACAAAGTCAATATTAGTTCTTCCCAATCCAGTAAAAGCCATTTCACATATTTCAGACACATTTGATTTCAACAGCAGATATCTGGATGAGTCCAGGTGTACTCTTGCACTGTAAGCAGAGGAAAGTAACCAGGAACAGGATATTAGTCTGTAAGCCAATAACATGTGAGTGTTTGAGAAGGAACAAAAAACAGCAGGAAGTTGCTATCCACATGTCTTAGGGCACTTTGTGGTGCCAGAGTAAGACCTGGTGTCCTCTCCAATAAGCCCCCCAAAAAAATATTTATATTATATATATATATATAAAAAGATGCCAAGGCCATTGATTAAGCATATCTCAGTCCTTTCATAGTTTGTTCAGACATGTTAACATGACAGATTGTCCCCATTGACTATAATGTCAAAGAAAAGCTCTTTAAAAAATAAAACTCATATCCTTCTGTGACACTAACCATAAAAAATGAAAAGATATTAAAAAAGCAGTTGTGCACTATAAATTCTGAAAGAGCTGAAACAAGTTAAATGAAAGATTTATCTCCTTGTTCTGGGACAGGCGCTCACAAAACTATTCTTACCACGAGGAGACAAACAACAGAGAAGCTTGATTCAGATATTGCATCCTGATCCATAAGTTAAAACATGTGTCTGTGGAGAATATCTATTCTCTGTTACATTATATGAAAAAGAAATAGAACAGCTCTGTGTGGTGTGTCACTATGGCTTACTCTTATGAAAGAAACTCTGTCAACAATAATTAACTGTGTTTGGAACTCAGCTGAAATGGGTAATGTTTGATAGCAAATCCTCACTGCATGCATCTCTATGTGCTTAGTTGAAAGTAGAGGAAACCCAGTGTTTCTCTACATTATGTACTGACGGTCACGCAGACTGACATTCATTGCCATGCAAAGCAAAGCCAAAAGGGTTAGCTTAGCATTTCTAAACATGCCAGAAGATTTATGCAAATGTGTGTGCCTGCATTCGTTTGCGTGCGCTCCCATGTGAATTGCAGCTACTATGTGTATTTAAGTTTTTAAAAAAACGTCTTTCAATCGTTCAAAACATGTAATGGAAGAAATGTTTCTCACATGATGACAGGACTGTGAGGGGGCTTCCAAGGTCTCATGACTCTCTGAAGTCACTTTGCATAATTTACCACATATGTCAGATGAGACTGGAGATGATAACTGAAGGTGACCTCAATTTAAGAGCACCGCAGTTTGCAGGCCATTGACTCGTGTAAAGAGGGAGAGGGTTTCTGTCTCTCTTCCAAAAGATGGAGAATATGTGCTGATGTGAGAGAGAAGAGAGAGAGCATCAGTATGTATGAGAGAGTAAGAGTGTAATGATTGTGACTCTATTATGACCTGTGCTGCCGTTTAGCTCTTCTGCCTGTTTTATTTTACCTTTCTCTTCTTCACATTTACCCCTTTCCTTAATGTATCAGTCTCTCTCTATTCACTCATCACCTCCCCATCCTCCTTTTTATCCCCGCTTAACCACAACCCTTTTTTATTGTGCTGGTTCTAAAGTATAAATCTGATGCCATTTTTCCTCTCTGAAGTCATTTAAGATGTCGCAGATATCTAACGAAAGCAATTACACATGGCAGACTTGTCGCCTCTATATAAGAGAGCAGTGGAGCCTGGCATGCCTGTAGATGCATAGAGAGAGATATATAGGCTCCCATGTATAGCCACTGAAGGTAATGGAGCAGAAAGCTATATTCTACCACGGTGTAGCAGTAATAATTATGATGATCTCAGGTGTCTGCTATTGTCATTATCACTAGACAACTGTATGAATATGTGTGAGGTATGATGGTGGTAAATATGACAAGGGACTGAGGATTTAAAAAGGTGACAGCAGATTGGAGAGTGGTGGAAGATGCATAAAATGGCTGGGAGGATAGAGGAAGGGAAAAGAGAAGAAAAGATGAAGAGGGAAGTCATTTGGGGAGAAAGAGAGAGGTCCTCAGAAGAATAACTTAATTAAGGCAAGATAGGAAAACAAAAAAGCTGTACTGTGTGCCTGTCATTAGTGAGACTCTCAACAGGGATAAGAAAAAAGACTGAAAGAGGAGACAGAACAATGAGGGAGGATTGGAAAGAAAGCTCAGGTTAAGTGGTATTCTCAACAGAATGCAGAGTTAATACTTTAATTAGGGGAGTATGCATATACTGTTAATGGTGTGATTATGCAGACACAGATTCACTTTATATCTCAATATCCCAGTGGTTGCAATGTACAGTAGTTGAGCTCTTTGGGACCTGTTGTCCATAATTCAGAAATATGATGACACAGAATGGCTTTTCTATATAAAATACAGTCATCATATAGTATGAAAGTTGATGCAGATGGTGTGGGGGTGTGGTGGAGAGAGAGAGAGAGAGAGAGAGAGAGAGAGAGAGAGAGAGAGAGAGAGAGAAAAGAAAATTCAGAAAATGGCCAAGGTTCCTTTAATTTGGTTCAAGAGTTAGACATGTTTCTTCAACGGAAGGCCATTGTCAGGTGAAACCTCAGTGCCCACAACTGTTAAGACACAAAATTACCAGAGGGTAAAGGATAAATAATGAAACAAAAGTTGCTCTAAGGAAGGTTTGCAAATGCTAAGGTTCAAATATTTAGCATGTAAGCCTTCTATCATGTGACCATGGGAAATATTTGATACATGCAAACGTTAAAATGTTGTAACACTATACATAACATTTAAATTAAGGGATATTTCCAAGAGAATTTCTACAAGTAAATGTATGAAAAAGCTAATACTATAGCTGCTAAAATGACCCCCCCCCTTCTCTGTGTGTGATTGAAATGCAACTGCTCCCCAATCCAAACTTTTCCTGCAATCTCTACAAATGAAAGAGTCCTCATTTGACAGTTGTTGTTACTCTGCCATCATTAACATTTATAAAATGTTAAAACTGAATCAAGAAATTTATTTGGCTCTTTCTGACACCTTCCCTGAGCATTGCCTGCTATTTTAAAAATCCACTGCAATGCAAGATGAACTGCATCTCTAGCACCATAGTTTTCAACCCATGTTATTAAATTAAAGTTATCACTGCTGATGATTGTGATTGCAAGCTGACTCATGATGTATTAGTTAATCTTATTACTGTTTCTATACACCAGGCCTTAACAAATATTTTATAATCTAGTTAGCATATTGCCAGATGTGTACAGGTAAAACTGAATAAGAATGTTACTTGTTGGCTCAGTTTACACTGGCCCTGCTGGGATTTTAGTTTTTGTCTTTTCAGACTGAGACGAAAAGCTGCTTTGAACAGAGAAGTCACCCCAAGGTCATCTCTATTTTCCAAAATAATAAACTATATGAGAATATTTCTGACTTAGTCTGACTACTTATGGCTCAAGTCACTTTATTTATTTATTTTGTTCATGTCAAATGACTGGGAAGGTGTTTCTGGTTACTTCCACATGAATGTAGGGAAGAAGCACACCAGCTATATTGGACTACGATATCTGGATGCATTATAATCAAAAGCTATCTCCACTGCACAGTGGTGATTCCTACAGTATAATTAACCTGAGAATTAAGATTGTCACTCAAGCCATCATTACATAAGGGAAGACGACGTTAACCTGGGGTGAGAGAGACAGGGTTACTTTTCATAATCATCAATTTACATTGAGGTCTTTATTCACCTTTAACCTTCATTAGTCTTGTAATGCTCACACTGCAGAGGAGAATAGAAGAAATCATTTTACATACATAGCAGTTCTTGTCCGCCGCAATGAAAAGGAAATGGGTCTGAAATTATATTATGAGGCCAACTTTTCTGTAACATCCTCACAGTTGCTAATGTGAACATGGAAACGCGGGTAATAATCCTCTGCTATCCCAGGTCTTTCATTTTCTTTTAGCTTTTGCTTTGAACACAGTTATACACATACTACTTTTCTCTGTCTTTTCTTCGTGGTGGTGAGGTGGCCACAGTCAGGTTATTTTCACTAACCTTTTTTCCAGCCTGACATATATCTGCCTTGCTTTTATTGCAGGTTAGATGCCCTGTATGAGCACCATTTTACAGGGCTCCACATCATTTGGAAAGGCACTATTCAGCTACAAGAGAAAGTTAATATGCAGGCACTCTAAGAGGAACATAAGCCTCTCTTTAGTCATTTGATTCCATGTATGAATTTAATTGAATCCCATTGACAGACCAACAAATGTCCGGAGTATGAAGGGAGACTGTGGCAGGAATACTATATAACAAGTGCCTTAATTCACTCAGAAGTAATTATGCTCTCTGATTAGGGAATTGTGCCTAAATGTAATTATGCTGTGCTTTAAAGATTAATTTTGTCTGTGATGGCATGCTGCGTTATGTTGGTGTCTCAACACATTATCCATAATCACTGCTCACCATCTACACTGTTATCTGCAAAGCGATCCCTCTGGTATGAGGACAGACACTGTTTGTGTGTGTGTATGTGATATCTCTATGTCCAACAGAATTTTATGAAGGATTATGCATTGCAAGTCTGGGTTTCATATGTTAACCCATATCTACTGTTTTCACTTCCATATGCATAATCCAATTGAGTAGTCAGGGATGGCTCAGTAAGGCCGTCTATACTGTCCTGGAAGTATTCTTATCTACACAGACCTTTAGGAGTATGTCATGATGTGTTGTATGTTATGTTGATACACATACAAATTCTAAACTGAATTCTGAACTGAATTAGTTATACAGGAAGTATAGAATTTACATCCCAGATTTGAGTTTACGGCATCAGCTGTGATTGAGAGTCACTGAATATAATTTTTACATAAAGTGCACACATACACACACACAATAAATAAACAAACAGTGTTATGAATATGTGTGTGCAAGCCCGTGAGTGGAAGGGGTGTCTTTCATGAGGCCTGTTAAAATTCATTATGCATGTATCATTAGCAAATACCACTTGAAAATGCTTCTAATTAATTCAATTAACACCAGGCTTTATTGAAGAGGAGGTGAGTTGCTGGGTTGATGCTGCATCCTACTGGTGCACAGAAAAACATAAAAAAATATATACAAGCAACCAAACACAGGAAAACAAAGAAGAGGACTATGAATTGAAAGAGATAAAAATGTAAAGACACAATTATAGAAGCTTTGGGGGAAAAAAGCCAAAAAAATCCAGAAGTAAATACAAAAAGGTAGCAGTGTAGCAGAGGTTGTACTCTGCTACACAGGGGTGACAGCCATAAGGAAAGAAATACCTGAATAAATATGAGATGAAAATAATGTAGAGAGCAGGTGCAGTGCAATTCCCTGGTAAATCCAGGAATTATGTAAATCCACTCTACACGTTAGAGGAGAAATGATTCCCCCTTCACCCAAAGTAGTACACTGAACAGGGGTTCTGTTTTAACTACTTACCCTACTGACTCCTCGTCCCCTGTCTTCTCCATAATTTGTTCCCAGGATTTCAAAGAAGATGTTGGGGTTAGTGCCGTTGTCAGTGAATTCCAGGAAACTGGTCAGGCCGCTCACTCCGAACTGCAAGGACAAGATGGAATGCTTTTATTTGACTGTAGATTTATTTCACCATCATTGTTGTTTGGGTAAAATTGATCATTGAATTGTGGTCATCATAGTCGTAATTGTCATCATGATCCTAATCACTATAATCATGTCGGTTCTAATCAATGGTGCAATATTCTTCTGGCTACAAGGGGCCTCATCAATAATTATCCTTGTAAAATGTGACATTAAATTGTGTTTTTATACCTGCTAAAGATCAGATATGATAACTGCTCACAGCGAAACTGAGACATGAATCATCAGAAGAGCACGCAGAGGTGTGGGTAACAGGCACCAAGCTGACGAAAGAATAATGTATTTGAAGTCATTGGAAATTTTTTGCACTAGGGGCGTACAATGTCCCGTGTGGAGAGGTAGATTTTCTCACTAGCATACACAGACACACACAAACACACACAAGGTGTCAGTCCCCAACCTTTGCCTTGCCTCCAGGTAGTGTGACCTGTCAGCGAAAGTGACACTGTGCCTTCAGGGAAGGAGAGGTGTTATACTCCTTAATATGATTCATGCTCTGTGTGTGTGTGTGTGTGTGTGTGTGTGTGTGTGTGTGTGTGTGTGTGTGCGCTTGTATCTGTGCATATGAAACATGGATTGTGCCATTCATGTTGGGTGATTTGGGCTATGATGCATGCATGAACACATAAATATACACCTGCATAGCATGTGTGTTTATGCCTAATCACATAGGACACTTACATAGGTCACCCCACCCCATATCTCAGGCGATTAGAATTTTTCATAGGATTTAAACTTGCCTCTTAGCCTTATCTGTAACACAAATCCTTATATTTATTGGTAATGCATTCATCATTGTAACTTAAAATTTCCCATTTGTTGACATATGGCATGATAAATAATGTTAAGTAAGGTAAACTTTTTCATATTTTTTCATTGGTTAAGTTACTTTCATAGAAACATTAACTAAGCAACAAGAGCAAATAAACTGCAAATAAACCATCGTTTATATTTTTCTTGAAACATAGTAATAATTTTAGTATTGAGAGTGATTCTTTAACACGCATGCATGTGGGTGTATGTTTGTATGTGTACATGTGTCTTAGGTGTGCATATGTGTTGATGTGTATAGAAATAAGGGGAGACAACTGTTGCATTAGTATCTCCTTTATGAAGATGTATATATATCATATAGTTCATAAATGATGTTAATGTAAAATGTGCCATTTGGTTTATTCATCTATACTGACACACAAGTATATTGTTATCATATTTCATTGTTTTATTCCCCTGGGTCGACCACACACACACACACACACCCTCAATAAAGTACATGTTTATTTGCTTGCTTGCAAGCTGCACAGGGGTGAAACCCGCTCGGATACTGTTCATTGCTTTTCATAATTATTCAGTTAATTAATGTTGGCAGCTCAGTATTGGAACAATACATTCACAACAATTATCTTTCTTTTAATTGCACTTGATATAAAGAACATGCCACCGGGCCCATGAAACTGAGGAAAAAACAGAGAAATAAATAAGAAAGATGTATTTATTTTTGATGTTTGAAAGCAGGAATAAGATGAAATTGAACAAGTGTCTGTGTTTTTAATAACAGCAATAATTAATCTGGAAGAGTTACGCTTGGACTTTGAAATGGTCTCATGGGCCCTGGCTGAAGATCTTGGGCTGCATCGCAGGACTTACTGTGCCTTAAAAGTGATCAATAAAATTTTAAAGTGAATCCTAAACCTAACTGCTTGAGTCGCTGAGAATCAATGGTGGATATATAGCTGCCAATGACAGGGTAGTGACATGTAGTCTACCAACAGCACAAACACAGCACACACTTCAGACTTCGTGGATCAGTGTAACAGCAGTTTCACCTGCTGCATTTTACGCTCCACTCTGAATTTTTCAATGAACACCAAACAACAGCATCAATAGAGCTCCTCATCAACAGCTGCAAATTACTATTTATCATTACCATAATGGCCCCACATAACAAAACGCTGATTAAACACACAGGCACGCACAGTAAGTAAAGCACACTGCTGATACACTGTAAAATGGAACTGATGCCAGGCTGTTGAACTCAACTCTATTACTGCTTAGGGCTCTTTAACACAGCTCTGTTGAGACAGCCATCAGGGTTGGTTTAACAGCCGGGGCTGGCTGATGAAAGTGTTGCCAAACCCCAGCCTGATCTCAAGGTGAAATGCAGAGATAGATATGAAAGCCATTGCGCCGCATTTATTATTGTCTGACACTAATCCTAAATTAGCATTTCACTTGGCTTCATCATTCAATCAAACTGCCATCCCTGGAGTCGTTTTTTATTGATATCAAAACAGGGCATTGATCCAATTGGATTTAACAGTGATGAAAGTGTTGCCAAACCCCAGCCTAAACTCAAGGTGAAACGCAGAGATTCATAAAATCACAGCTGCAGGATGAAATCCTCTATCTCCCAAAAGTCAACTGTTCAGGAACTGAGCAAAACTTGCTGATTGATGCATGTGGGGTTTTTTAAGGTATGCAATCCTTTGAATTCATGAGCACTTGGGTCATGAAATCTACTGAGCTCAGAGAGGAACTTGGAAACTTCCAGTCGAAGTAACGAACAAAACTTGGATTTCCATGTGATACAAACAATACAAAACATGGTAGACTTATTTAAAGCCTCCACTATGTCATTCTTCATCCCTGGAGGGAGATTTTAGTTATACCAAGAGATGGCATTGTATAAATGAATTTAGCAGTGACTGCATCTTGCTGTTTCAACTAGAGTGTCTCAGCCAAGGAACAATAGTACCTGGTCTCCAAAATTTCATGTAATGAGCACAATGTCTTGAAATGCAAATACATGCTCCCTAAATGAAAAGTGCGAGAAATGCACTTTCCCACCGCTAAAAGATACACATGAGACACATTTAAAAATAGGAAGGAATCTGAAATTGTACTTGCATGTTATAGTTGGGGCTAGGGGATTGGCATATGTTTTTAGGAATTTATAGGAATCAAGCCTCAGCTCTAAACTCACACAAAGACCTTTTCTGCTGTGAGTAAAGACTTAATTTTTGGCAGATATATTGAAAACATCTTTCAGAATAACTCTTTAAAAAAAAAAAAAAAAGTATTTATGAGGCATATATGGCACGCACACACCTACAAGCATCACACAGCGGTAGTGCATCGCAGGTTGCTGGACGGTCCCCAAACTGAGATTAGAGTCAGGTGACTGGGTCATAGAGAAATGGTGATATCAGAGACATCAGCTACATTTCAAATATAAATCAGGGAATGGGGAGGATTTAACTGTCGGTTGTATAGTGTAAATCAGTTTGTATCAATCACTTATACTGGTTCTCTTAGTTTTTAAAAAGACTCACTGTCACATACTTCTGTACACAATAGTAACTGTACACTGGTTGAGCAATAGCCCGGACTGATTACCTTTTGTTTAAAACCATATAATAATGTTTAGAAACACAATATTAAACTGTGGAGAGGAATTACACTGTTGATAAAGTTTTATATATATAT